>JACXVL010000211.1:82910-107605 GCA_014898675.1 Athelia sp. TMB | reverse complement strand
ATTGTTCTTCTTGAGACACAAACAACCCTAACAGCGTAATTTCTTTTCAGGTGTGCTGTCTTGGTCTTCTTAATCTTCCTTGGACGCAGCTTCGCCGAATAGTCACGGCCGGTCACATTGTTTTCATCTCTTTCTGGAAGGGAGAACTTCTGCTACACGAAGTAACTGTCGCAATCGAAGTTGTCATCTCTTTGTGCGAGATCCTCAACACCCGGTGGGAAGCTGCCGGAAAAGCTATGATCACATTTCAAAAGTTGGCTCGGGCTAGTGGTCTGTCCTTTCCGTTACATCCTAAATGCGCTGCTGACCATCTTTGTCGGGAAAGGCATCGTATGCAATGTCTCGTCTGCTCCGAGTCAGGTTGGCCCTCTTCAATCTGATCGCGAATCAGAAGCCCGTTGCGGCTCGAATGGTCTACCGACAGTGCCTCAAGATGGCTTTGATCTAGCTAGTTATTTTCTATCTCCTGAAATGTAAGTAAAATTTGCCTCTCTTTTTTTACATGTTTAATGCGTGCTCTCATTTATCACAGCGGAGGTTGGGATTTTGGTGATAGCTTGATAACTGGTGTCCCGGATAG
Source organism: Athelia sp. TMB (assembly GCA_014898675.1). Taxonomy (NCBI): domain Eukaryota; kingdom Fungi; phylum Basidiomycota; class Agaricomycetes; order Atheliales; family Atheliaceae; genus Athelia; species Athelia sp. TMB. The sequence goes on along the minus strand of JACXVL010000211.1, from coordinate 107,025 downwards.
CTTTGACACTTGGAGCAACAGAAATTGAGCGATCATGCATATTTCATGATAAAGCATATTTTCTTATAAAATTCGACGGATTGTATAACAGGCATGCGATAGTACCTATACTACGCTTTCTGATTAGACCTCACTATGGCCTCCTGAACAGCATTCGTCACTTCAGCAGTACTTGCTGATCCGCCCAAATCTCTGGTCTTTATGCCCTGTTCGCAAACATCCTCGATCGCTTCCATCAAGGTTTTTGCTGCATCCGCCTCGCCCAGCCAGTCCAACATCTCTGCCGCTGTCCAAAAAGTGGCAACAGGATTTGCGACCCCCTTTCCTGCAATGTCAGGCGCCGAGCCGTGGACAGGCTCGAACATCGACGGTGCTTTCCGCGTGGGGTCAAGATTAGATGTGGCGGCTATTCCGATCGACCCAGCGAGGGCTGCGGCAAGATCGCTCAGTATGTCCGCGTGCAGGTTAGTAGCCACGATGGTGTCGAGACTTGACGGATTCAAGACCATTCTGACCGTCTTTCCCGGTCATCAGCTTAGATGAACAGAGCTTCATAGAGCGTTCGCACCATGGCATCAACCAGCATTTTGTCCAGTGTAACGTGGGGGAACTCTGCTGCTATTTCGTAAGCTACTTCGTCCCACAAGACCATGCCCGACCGCTGGGCGTTTGATTTAGTCACGAAAGTCAAGTGCTTCCTGGGTCGCTTCTCTGCAACCTGGAACGCGAACCGGAAGATTCGGCGGATTCCATGCCGGCTGAATATAGCCAGCTCTATAGGATCATTAATAATCTGGCGCTGAGCCTAAAATTCGCACTTACCGGTACCGACTTCCCAGTCAAAGCCTTGGTGGGTGCGCCCTCCCTGGCCTGCATACTCGCCCTCGCTATTTTCACGGACAATGACCCAGTCTAAATCGCCCTGATACATCGGAGTTAGCGCGGACTTCACAGGAATCAGCAGCGATATCATACAGGCTTGCATCCGGACAAAGGGGAGCTGAGGCCTCGCAGTATGCGCACGGGCCGAAGGTTGACGTATTGCTGATATCTCTGGCGGAGAGGCAGCAGGAGAGACCAGAGCGAGATATGATCTGGTACCGTCGGGTCCCCAACTATGTCCCGCCGAATGTAAGCCTGGCATCGCCGCGCTCATTGAAGACAGTGACACACCTGCACCGAAGAAGATCGCATCGAATGGCCTGAGGACCTCGAGGAAATCATCAGGCATATACGACCCCGTCTGCTTGTATTTCTGGCTGGACCAGTCGAAGTGCGTGAGGTCCAATTTGAAGCTCCCTGTTGTGTTGGACAGAGTCTCCAGCACAGAAAGACCTGGTAGAATCATCTGAGTAACGCAGACCTGATGAGAGATATGCATGATGGCGGCATACCTGATGCAATCACTTCAATGCCGATACCATCACCAGGGATGACTGCAATTTTGTACGTCTTTGGTGAGCTGGGCATATTGTTCGTGGCTGGGGAATCTTAGAAGATCCACGGGATAGATGTGCATGATGGTATTTATACATGAGCGGGTGAAGCCAGGACTGATTGATTGAGCGGATATGCGGATATGCGGCTCCCGGAGGTCCGCGCCGCGTCAGCCCGTCGGCGCTTATTCGAGTTGCCCTTGAACAAGACGGTCATGTCCACCGACTTGCAACCCGGAGAAACAGCGTCCTATATTCCTTACAAGGCACGTCTTATATCCCAGCATATATGTCGGAAACTGGGCGAGCGGGAGGACAAATCTGCGCCCCTGATGGTAGCGATGCAAGGGCCCCAAGGATGCGGTGAGTCGTGACGAGTAGGCCCTTTGCTAAGGTGTTAAATTTGAAGCGCGCTCGGCGGTAGGGAAGACCACGCTTTGCAGCGCGACCAAAAATCTGCTGGAGCGCGAGTCCCTGGCCGTCGCGATCCTGTCGCTAGATGGTGAGTAAACGAGATCGGACGGTGGTCACGCGCAGCTGCCATCTTTATCACCGCGCTGCAGATCTCTATCTCCCTTTCCCGCAGCTGAAAGCTCTGGCGGAGAGCCATCCTTCGAACAAGCTGCTCGCTGGACGAGGGCAGCCAGGCACGCACGACCTCGAACTTGGGAAGGCTGTGCTGAAGTCCATCCAATCTATCAACGAGACTCGCGATCTCGTGCATCTGCCCATTTTTGACAAGAGCCTCAATGAAGGGAAAGGCGATAGAAGTCAAGAGACGGTCGTGGTACGGCCTCCCCTGGACGTGTTCATCTTCGAAGGCTGGAGCATGGGCTTTGCCCCGGTCGAGCCCGCTCTGCTGCAAGCTCGCTACTCCGAAGCCAAGACGGCGGAGTCGGAAAGGCCGTATTTCATGTCCCACTCGCTCGACTCGCTCCTCACATTGAACAACAATCTCGGCTCTGTTGCGGCGGCGCTGTATCCCCCTTTCACCGTCTTCATCCAAATCCAGCCTTCCTCGCTGGAGCACGTGTTCCGCTGGCGCCTCCAGCAGGAACATCGCATGAAGTCGCTGAATGGGGGCCGGGGGATGACCGATGAAGAGATCAAGGCGTTTGTAGAGCGCTACATGCCTGGGTATGAGCTGTGGAACGGTGGGGTCACGGAGGGGGAGCACGCTGCGGCTTGGAGGGGAAATGGATATCGTCTAGTATTTGGCAAGGATCGGGACGTCACAAGAGTAGAAGAGTTCTGATATTGCATGGCTGCTATTCAATATTCAATCCGTACATTTTTCAGGTTGAATTACAGGGAAAAAACCAATGGAATTTTGGCTGTCAGATCACTGCATGAAATTGAATATCTCTTGCAGCAGCTCCTCGCTCCGTTCCTCCGCAATATAATGGCCACTTTGCACACTTCGGCCGCTGACTTCCACCGTGCTATCGCATAAGTTCTTCCAGACGCCGACTACGTCTCCGTACGTCTCTATTACGCCGGCCTTTCCCCAAAGAACGCGAAGCGCGGGGATCTTGAGTTTGTGATTGGCCTCTCGGTCCGCACGGTCGTGCTCGAGATCGATGGAGGCAGCCGCACGGTAGTCCTCGCAAGACTAGCCAGAAAAATATGAGCTCAGTGCAGCCGCTGCGGCAACAAGAGGACGCACCGCGTGCACCGCATCACGATTGAAGTACGCCGATTGGTAGTGTTGGAGGGCCTCCTCTGTATGCACAGTACCTTTAGCATGGCCGCGACTGTTGAGGCCCTGCCAAAATGTCATTGGGTCGGCCATGATTATGTTTTCCTGGACGCCATTAGCCGTAGTCCGCCGAACAGGAACTCGATGTACTCACCGCGTAGGGAGCAGGGAGAACGAGGAAGAACCAGTGCCAGTAAGCTAGGCCCTAAGAAAGGTCAGCTTGCTCGTCCTAGAACCAGAGTTCCACGGTGGCTCACGAATTGCATGTTGACGTTTTCGTACATGTAGAGCGTCGGGGCTATATCCAGGAGCATCAGCTTCTTGACGGCGCTGGGATACTCCAAGGCGAGCCTGTGGGAGACCCTGGCACCGCGATCGTGCGCGACCAAGAAGAACTCGCTGAATCCAAATGATTTCCTGCAAGAAGATGGATGATGATTCGATTAAGTTTGGAAATTTGGACGCGTGCGTCTTACATGACGGCAACTTGGTCAGCAGCCATTTCTTTCTTGGAGTATTCGATGTGGGATGCAGAGCCCTTTGGCTTGGAGGACTGGCCATATCCTACGCCCTGGACAGTAAATGCTTGCGCCAGAAAAGAGAAGGCGATCGCGCACCTCGTAAATCCGACGCTATGACCGTATATCTCTCCGCCAGCTGATCGGCAACCTCATGCCAAATGCTGTTTGCTCGTCAGCATACGACGCGGCGGTGCTTACGAACGACTCACAAGTGGGTCTGAGGGAAACCATGTAGCAGGAGCAGTGGAGGGCCTGAGCCGCCTTTGACGCAGTGAATGCTGATGTCTGCATCGAGAGCGGCACTCTTGACGAGAACGTCGTGGCTAGTGAATTTCGTGAAAGGCATGGTGATACAGGAGATGTGATTCGATCTCGCGACTCATAATCATGCGGCTTATAAAGGCGTCCATAATGAGTTGATGACGACGGCGGTCTGGCAACTTGAAGGCGGAGCGGATGTCCAGCGGATATGCGGATATTGCGCAATAAAGCGATCGGCTGACGTCGGGCCGGGCACGTGTCTTGGTTGCTGATATCACACAGCTGTTGAGTGAATCGTCGGTTATGTTTTTATTTGTTCTTTTGTCTACAAGAGAAAGAGCATGTATAGACCCCATATTGATGAATCCAACTCCACCCACTGAACAACAAAATGTGCACGGTGACTGTCTCGAGGTCTTGACTCTCCACGGTTTGCTACGAAGGTCGCCATCCTGGGAAGGAGGGGAAAGGATTGTCGGAGGGATAGTACTATACGGAAGACAAGTTGAGATGCTCCTATGATGGTACGCATCTGCTCAGAGCTCCTTATATAGTGCTGAGCGCTGAGGAAGGCTGCATGGTTGACAAGATGACCTCATCCCCAAATGCACGGCTGGAAGCCCGACGTCCCCGAGAGCAGCCAGAATTCGCCCTCGTGAGTTCGATTGAGCATAGAAATACGTGGCAAACGAGAGGAACTTCAGTAAGACTCATGCTACTAGGAAAACAGATCTAGACTGCTAAGTTACAGCTCGCACATCAAAGTATGTTGCTTTAGAGGCTGCATGTGAACGGGGCGAACACCACAACACGGAATTCATGGTGAGGGCTTTCGCTCAGCCAGAGCGCCTAATCCAATATGAACGGACCAGGCAACAACGCGGCGAGACTGGAGGAAACTCGTCTCACGTCAAACAGGGTGCACGATGAAATTTGGGGCTCGTGAGTAACTGAGCATCACTTTCTGCCACATATTTCCGCTCTGCAGCCCTGCTTGTTAGAACGCCGGAAAGTATACATGCCGACATGCCGCTCGAAAGGCATTGGTCGAGAGATCTGCCCGAGTCTGCCGTGGCCCGTCGCAGTCAGCATGTGCATGTCAGAGGGATATGCCAAGGGAACGCCGCTTGAGAACCCAAGAATGTGCCTGTAATAGAACGCAGCTTGTTGGCTATCAACGGAGTCGCGACCATCCGGCATTCTAGAGTAAACCGCATTCCGACGCTTGGACCAAGCGCCTATCTCCTGCGGCAGCTGCCTCAAGGCAACCGCAACGTTTCTGATTGTGAGCTGATTGTGCGCTTATAGCACGCAGCAATAACCCACTGCATCGGCTGAGTAGTGAAGGCTCACAGAAAGCTCAGGGGCCTCATCGGGGAAGCACATCACATCTATCTGGAAATTACCTTGCCAGATCGCCTAGTTCCAGTCAGTACACGCCTACGAAAATTCGGCAGGGCACATCATCTAACAAGGGAAACCCGCTCAGTCATGCCCCACTCAAAACCATTCCTTCCAGCTCATTTCATAGCCGAAGTCCAAAGTCACGACTTGATGCGCGGCTACTCGTCGGGCGTCTTCGCCAAAGAAACGCATCACACGCGACTGAGGCTGCGCAATTGGAACACGTCGTTCTCGCCGAATCAACCCCTGAACCTCGGCAAGCTCGCAGGGGGAGTCGACATGTTCCCCGTGGGACTCAATCGGACCATGATGCACGCGTGCGCGATGTCGCCCGACGTGCTCGCGATGTGCGAGCTCATCCGGCTCGGCGGGGACGTCAACGTCGCGGACACGCTGGGGATGACGCCGCTGCACCTCTGCGTCCTCGCGATGACGAACTTCCGGCCCACGCCGGGCATCCCGCCGTCCATCGACGAGGGCTCCATGAGCGCGGCGGAGAAGGAGGAGGCATTTGGGCGCCTGGCGTGGCTCGCGCGCATCCTCGTCGAGCAGCACGCGCGGGTGGACATCGCGATCAACGGGACGCCGCTGATCGACGTGGTCTGCGGGTGGAAGGACTGGGAGACCGTGGAGCTGCTCCTGGCGCACGGGTGCAGGCCATCGCCCGGGGTGTATTCGCGGATGCGCAAGGCGCCCCACAAACAGCGCCTCAGGAAGATGGTGGAGACCGTCACCGCAGGAGGGGAGCGACCCCCGCGCGTGTGCCCGTGCTGGTCTGGTCTGAGCCTGGCCGAGTGCCACGGCGCTGGCGCCCAGCCGTACCCGCTCGAGTTCATGTGCGCGTGCGGGTCCGGTAAGACGTACGAGAGGTGCTGTCGGAGACTCGGCCAGACCATCGTTGAGGGATGGAAAGGCGATCCGGGCAGCATAGTTCCGTTGTACGAGACACATGTTGCTGCTGCTGCTGACATTCGCAAGCATTGGAACGCAGTCCCGGGAGCGAGGAAGATAGGGGACGATGCGCCGCTGCCAGATATTTCAGGACTCAGCGGACATTTATCATCGTTTTTTCTGTCGCGAGGTCTGGTAGACCCGGCGTTTGCATATGCACTGGAGCAGACAGGAGGAATTCCGCAGTGAGTTGACGAGCGGCCTCCGTCCCTGGCACGATGCTTAACTTGCGCATAATAACCTTCAGACCAGTAGACTTCCGCAAGAACAGTCGCCATGTTAGGAAGGACGTGCAGGCGATGTGGAACAGCCACATCGATGATTATATCCGCCAAGGCACAGACCCGAGAGCTGCGGAAGATATTGAGCGGGCTGCAAAAATATCTGGCAGAAATGGTGCTTACTTCAAGACCTGCGGAGCCTCGGACTGTAACGAGGTCGAAAGTCGAAGTGCAAAGTTTCGGTGCTGCGCACGATGCAAAATCGTAAGTGGCCGAGGCGTCAATCGTTGCGCCGCAGCTGATCAAAGCGATCGCAGACCGCGTATTGCGGCCAAGCTTGCCAGAGGTCGGCGTGGAAGTCGCACAAGAAAGACTGCTGCTCGGAGGAACAGGTTGAGGAGGGTTTGCCATCACAGATATCAATCGCGCGCTTGGTCGAGGGTTATTTGGCCAATTCGGGCAGCCAATTTAGCCTGGAGTGGGCGATGGAACACATGGAAAGCCTGAGTAAAGACTTTGCCAAAGCGAATATATCTACCCGTGCCAAGGAGTGAAGGAGAGAACGGCTTATCTTGCTGGCGCATGAGGAGCGCTCGCAGCAGGAGAAATCGAGCAGCGTCCTGATTTGGAGGAAAGAGTTGGAGAAAGGCCCTGCTTTCTGGAAACACATGCATATCCCTTTTTCGTGGTCGTTCCTGTACTGTCGTTTTTGTACAAATGAGCACTTGGTGTCTGCCAGAATAACCGTGCTATCCGGAGAAAAGCGACGCACGTGAGGACAACCGCGTCCCGGCAACGACCGGCCTGCCTGGGCAGACGGCGATAATCGCGACGGCGGCCATCGACGCAGCGCTATCGCAGTGATGATCGATCCATGCTGTACTCGGTTTTCGAAGCAACCCTAACCGCGGGCGTTGGCGTCCAGCCCCTACGCTGCCGCGACGCCCCGGCACCCTGCCCCAGTCCGCCATATGCGGACATGCTGTGCGACGTGTCAAACCAGGCGGGTTCCTCGAGGCCCGCACCGACTATTTCCTTGTTGGGACAAGGTGAGGCGAAGGGTTCGGCAGCGCGGTCCCGCCGAGTCATTCGGGGCACGCTTTCGGAACCTTGACGCGCCTCGTGTCGCGCACACAGACGCTCATGTTGAGCTTGTTTCCCTTGATTGCTGCAGCATTGTTCGGTGTTATGCTGTCTAGGGAAAGGCATGCGAATCGGAGTCATGTTGTTGACCGGTGTCCCAACATTTTGGCCGGTGTGACGTGTTGCGGGGGGGGTGACGGGGTAAGTAGCGCAGGGGCGACACTGGGCGCTTAGCTTGGTGCACTGCCAGATTGGCGCCTGCTGTAGATGCAGTACTTAAGGCGAAGGCCTTGATTGACTCGACCGTCCTTTCACCCCCCTTCATCATGGCTGACTATCATCCCCAGTAAGCCCCTTCCCCTTTCCTCCATCCCCGTACTCGTCCCCCTCACTGACTCGACGCGTAGCCACAATCAGACCCGGTCTCCTTGGGCGCAGCTCGACTCGCCCATCGAGCTGGCGACCAGCCCGTACAGCCCTCCCCCCACAATCCTCAACTACTTCCCCACCCCGCCGCTGACCATGGCCCCACTGTCCCCAGAACAACATTTCGACCCCTACGCCTTCCTCCCTGGCGACCAAGCCCATGACCGAGACATCCTCGATGGCCAGCTGCTCAACTTCACCCATCCCAACCCACCTGCGCCATACCAGCAGCACCCGCAGCAGCACCCGCAGTGGCCGTTCCTGAGCCCGCTGCACACGTCGGACGCGAGTCCCGCCTTCAGCACACCTTCCCAGATCTCAGACACGGGTTTCCTCTCACCGCGCATGAGCGACCCGCTCAACACACCATCCCCCACATCGCGCGAGTACCCCCAGCTCCCTTACTCGCCACACACGGGCTCCCTCGGGTTGTCGGTGAGTATCCCGCCCCAATCTCTAGTGGCGGTATTGACCCCGCGTGCGACCCAGTTTGGGAAGATGCACCTGCCCACCGATAGCCCGCAGCAAGGCGCGACGAGCAGTCGCGCCAACTTCGTCTTCCCCGCCCCAGCCCCCGCGACACCGCCTTCCGCGGTTTCCGAAAGCTTCCCATCGTCGTCCAGCCTCTCGAGATGGGCTGGGGCTGTGCACACAGGCGGGGGCAGCGCGCCGGCCTCCCCGGCATACAGCAATTCGTTTGCGCCCCAGCACTACACCGAGGGGGGGCACTACTCGCCGTACCCCAACCACCCGCCCCAGACGCCCCAGACGTCGTATACCCCCCAGGCACCCTATACCCTTGACGACGCGCCCCACCATCACGACGAGCACGACGCCAGCTCCAGCCCCGGCAGCACGGGCAGCGCCAATGCCCTCGGCCACGCCGAGCAGCTGCGGCTCTGGAAGACCATGCCCATCACCGCGCCGATCGCCCCTGGCCAGCAGCGCTTATTCCTGCCGCAGCGCATGTACCGTCCGCACACGACGTCCGACCGCCGGCGGTACGTCGCGCTCGCCGCGCTCTCGCCGCCGATCCTCTTCGAGTGCACGTCCCCCCTCGAGCTCGGCCTCCCGCTCGACGACGCGCTCAAAAGCCGCACGCGCCGCCTGGTCGACCGCGACGCGAAGGTGTTCGAGGGGTGCGGGCCGAGCGTAAGCATCCGCATCGAGTGGCCCGGCGTCGCGGGGTGGAGCCGCCAGATCCCGACACGGGACTTTAGAGCGCCGCCGGGGCCGATCACGCGGGCGAAGCTCGCGAAGAACGTGGCCAAGTGTGTGCAGCGGTTCATGGTAGACACCCAAGGGCGTCCGCTGGAGGTGGACGGCGCGGACGGGGAGGTAGGCGCGGCGGAGGCGGCGCGGTGGCGGACGGGCTCAAGGGTGCGGTTCGAGGACCTCATCCTGGTGAGTCTGCACCACGTGAGCCAAGGGTCGTGGCAGCCCCACCTGCGACTGAGGCAGCGGGCTGCGTAGGCGCGTCGAGGGTTGTCGACACGCCTAGCGGATGTGGACGGTCTTGTTTTCTGCTGATTGCATAATATTGCTCTGTATATATCATCCTGTTTTCCTGGTTTCATTCACGCACTTCCTCTCACTCCATAACACATCAATGCATGGTTTCCGACGTACCTGCATGTAGCTCTAGCAATAATGATCCTCGTCCCGGTAGATGAGCAACCCGCGTCCCGGTCGCATGACCTGAGTAGTCGTGATTCGTGAATGGGGCTGATATTACAATGCGCTCTATATATAACCCTATTAGTCTATCCGCCATCTAAATCAGAACGTACCCGCCTTCACCCAGATTCGCGTCTTGGCTAACTCCCCCATCCCCAGCCGCGTTCTCTTACCCGTCTCTTCAGAAACTCATAGCTCCCCATCGAAATGGCATTTGCCGGCACCGTATACGCCAGTCTTGCCCCGACGCCACGCACGAATGCGCCGCTCCCGCCAACTTTCCACATTGCGGCTACTAGGTCCCTCAGTGACCCCGCGCGCCCACCGGATACCTGCCATCGCGCCTGTATGGCGTCGATAGGATTGGTGATCGTGACGGCTGCGCCGCAGGCCATTGACGAAGCAGCGATGCAGCGCAGAGCGTGCTCGCGCTCTGAGAGTCCAGATGAGGGTGAAATGGGATAGCCGGGAAGAAAGCGCGATTTAAGGGTTTCGTAGAACATCCAGTAGAGCGAGACTTGGGGGCCCCAGACGGCGATGCCCATCCAGAAGCCACGGAAGACACCACGGTGGCCTTCTTCGCGCCATATGCGCTTGAGGAGCATGGTTGCCGAGTTTCCTTCCCCGCCGCGTTGTAGACGGGATTTGACTACCTCCATTGGAGTCCTGTTGATGAAGTCAGCGTAGATGTTAGGGATGTAGGGGTTGGACTAACCAAATTGTTGCAGATGCCACTATATACAATATACGTTAATGCGGGATAGAAGAGAAGGTGGTATATGCGCGTACCTTCTGCAGTCATACCTGCTGCGAGGAAGATGGGAAGCTGTCGCGCAAGGCCCTGGGATCCGTCTGCCGCAGGGAAGTGTGCGCTCAGTAACGCCTTCGCACCTGTGCGTCGTCAGCACAGTATCACGCAGAAGTCGCGAAAGAGAGCACACCTTCGTAGGCGGAGAGATAAATACTCAGCGCAGGTATCCCGACAACGACAGCGACCGGCAGCCCCGCGTATAGCCCACGCACAGCGGGTTTGGGAATGAGCTCCGCAAGCGTGGGCAGTGTCGCACCCGGGTGAGTCTGTATGCGCAGGCGAAGCGTGTCCACTATTCTCGCCAATTGGGTGAGTGGCAAGTACGCCATGCAGGCAGACAAGAGACATACATGGGTGGCAGACAAGGCGCGAAAGCAGGGCACTGGTAGACGCGGCGATCAGGACAGCTGGGTCAAGCAGCTTTACAGGACTCGGAGGTGCCTGCGTAGTCATGTCGTCGTCGTCGAGCAGGCAGAGCCGTCGTTGAAATCCGTGTCCTCGGTTTCGTCGCGGTTAGTTTGTTTGTTGGTCTGTGCGCACGTCACTGAGGCAAACGCCTGTAGTCGCGTAAAAAGATGCATAGCCACATCCCGCTCGCTGGTACCGGTGATCCCTGGTCACCGGGCCCTACTTACCCGATTTACATAGTATGTTCGTGCAGGCAGGCGTGAGGCGCAGAATTTAGGTCAATTATCTTTGTACAGTGAGTGCACGAATTAAAATGCTCTGGCTATCAGTCCTAAGTGTCACTTATGAAGGATAATACTAATGAGCATGCGAGCAAGTGAAGGTCGAAGGTAGCTAGCTAGGTATACAGTTTGCAATGTTCCAAGTCATAATAATTGTTTTGTGGAGAAACGAAGGCGACCTGTAATGGCGGTCGAAACGAGGCAAGGCGTGGCCGGCAAAGAGTGCACGGTCGGCGATTGCATCGGAGAGTCTAAGAACCTGTGATGTAGCTATTAATTCTGGCACCTTGGCGCAGGAAGCATTGTGTGAGTCGAGTTTGCGCTACGAATATGTATAAGAAAAAAGATGCGCTGTTGTAACAAAACAAAACACACCTGGGGCGATGTAATTTTCGGTGGTGAAGACTTCGAAAGGTCGCGTCCGAGCCTGGGCCAGGATGACGCCACGATCAGCTATAGTCAGAGCGCCTGTATCGTCCATGCTGCGGACACGCTTCAAAATGAAAGCTTGTAATGATTGCACCGTTGACTAACCTTGAAATTCGCATCAGCGTAATACCCAGCTGAAAATGGCCAGACCAGCGGATGCTGACATCCGGAAACAAAAAGAATAACCCCTGCCGTCCTTGTAGATCCCGTAGTTTTTGCGGCGACGACACCAAATTGCCGTATAGCAGACGGCGCGGTGGCGCGTGACTCCCAGGCGCTGAGCCCATGTCTAGAGGGGTGGATCCATCACCTGTGAACAACGATAGATGCGCAATGAGAAAAGGTAGCTCCATATCTCTGTGGAAATGCAAAAGAAAATCGGAAGTAAATTAGGTTTGCAATTGAATACACACGGCAGTGGTACGCCTACGGGTTGATCGATCGTCCTGCCCGGTCTCGAATGACGAGCTGCACAACGACCGGGGGGGCCAGTGGCAGACGCGACAGTCCCGCCTGCCCGAATGCCGCCGTACGAATTGGATGCTGCACGATATCAAGATGATAGGACCTGCCAAATTCCAATATCAACAATACTCCTAGCCTCACAACACTGAAATGAGGCCATACCGCGTTTGACCATCAGGCAACCGCGAAGTCAGCAATGATGATTGCCCTGAGTCGCACTCGCCATCGGCGAGGGGACTTGACACCGCTGCGTTTGTGATAGCGGGACCCCATGGCGATGTATCGGACGTGGGAGAAGCAGAGGGGCTAGGAGCCCAAGGACGCGATGGAGTTGCAGGCCTGTCACTGGCAGCAGCAGGGGTCATATATGAATCATGCCCTGGCGTCCGACAACCGGCGCGGCGACGATTCGGCGTTGCTTTGTGCGCCCGCTGCCTGTATGGGCAGAAACGGTCTACGATGCTGGGGCTAGAAGCGCGCTTCGATTGGTGGGGGGCGGGTGTCTGAAGGGCCTGCAGGAGAAGAGCAGCGGTGGGCTTCCATTCTCGCGCGGGCGCACACGCGACATTAAATACCTTAGAGTTACGTAGGCCCTGTACTGAGACAAATTCTACCGGCGAGGTATCATGAAAGCCATTTATCCGAAAAGAAGTTGAACATATCGGTGGTGTGCCGTTGGATAGGATATTGAGTTCCAGCGATGGGGAGGGCAAGGGCGGAGCGGTGCCTGCAGGTTGACAGCAAGGCGGCGGCATCAAGAGAGGAGAAATCTCGCCGATCTTGAAGGGACCAGACTTCGAGCAAACCTGGGGCCACGAACTTTGCTTGTGCGGTATCCTTGCAATTTATGGAGATTTGAATGAGACATGATGTTCAATTGAAAACCCGAACAAGCCTGAGAGATCGGGGGCAGAGATGCATCTCGCACAAGTTTTTGGCAGATCCTCTGTACCCGATCTGGTCCGCCAAACTGCGGGCCTTCAGCTTCTTTCCCTGGCAGCATATTTTCTAAGTTGGGTGGGGGTAAAGCCCTGTCAGGGGACAAATTATGATGTGCTACAAACATAGGTATGTAAAAAGTATTATGAGTATTATATGCTCTTCTTGATATAGCTCCAAACTCCTGCCAGCCCAGAAACAAAGGTAGCCGCAGCCAGAGCTGGCTTAACCCCAGCTAGGAGAAGAAATGGTCAATTAATTAAAACGCCAATGCTAATTTGTGGTAATAAAACATACCCGTCGACTTATATAAACCCCCTGTGACCGCGCCGGCAGCCATGCTGCCAAAGATGTCGTGTTTCCCTCGGAGGGCGTCGAAAGTTGAATTGACTCCATTGTACACCAATGCTGTAATGAAGGCGGCGAAGTTAGACAATAAGAAATGACGAAAATGCGGGTAATGCGGAAACGTACCAAGCACCCCTGCCGAATTACCTATGAACGTCCCCCTTCTCGTCACGGAGTTGAGCACGCTGTTAATCCGAAGCCTTGTATTGGAAACAGCCAGCGGCCTTCGGGCCCCTTCGCGTACACCCCACACCCCACCAAGGGCGAGGCCTAAAAACAAAATCGTAAGCATGTGACACGCAAGAACAATAAGAATGGCCCAAGAAGGTGAATGTAGTGTTTGCGATAAGGTGGGAGGGGAAGCCAAAGACAAAAACAGAGGCCTCATGCAAACATGCAGCGTGCCCGAAATCACAGAAAAGGCGACTTACCACTGAGGTACATCGTACCGGTTCCGTAGCACAGGTCATCACTCCAGCCCCTGGATGGTATGGCGGTACCGGCACCTGGGAGATCATTTGTCTTATCATCATCAAGGAGAAGGTAGTCCAGCTTGTCCCCCAAATCCGCCAAAGGGTGTAGTTTTGTCGGGTCATATGCACCCATGAGCAGGTCTGAAGCCGTCACAGCATTGTCACCAGACGGGCCGTCAGGGCGGGTGAATGTAGCAGAGCGAAGGTAGTCAGTGGAGTCCTGAACTGGAGAGCTTGAATTCTGGGAAGTGCTCATAGTTGTGACTGCGCGGGACGATGGGGTGAAGGCAAGGAAACGCTTGCAACAAGACGGAGTCGCGTCACCCAGCGGCGGCGGAAAATTTTACAACCACCGACTACCGTGACTCGTTCCTCAATTGGGACAGCCCCTCTCCGTGCTTTCTCCTCCTACTTCTTCGTTTCAGTGAACAATTGGAATGTCTTTCAAATCAATATCTGGCATATTCCGAAACACGGCTCGCTTAGCTTCATGCCACTCTTCCCCGGTCTTTGTGGCTCGTCTAAGATCTGCAAATGTTCCAGGCTGTCAACCCAGCCGTGTGGTTCTGTCTCCCTTCAGCCCCGGCGGTAGACGTAAGTTCAGATGGAACTTGTCAAGGTTTCTGCAAAGCTTAGATCCTGACAGGATGGGCTACCTCGACAACCATGCATTCGACAACCTCAGATCCTGCAGAAGCTGAGGCTGTACATTGTCTCGAAGAAGGAACTCAAAAACTCGAGGAAGGCGACGTTCATGCCGCTAAGGAGTTATACCGCCGTAGTGTTGAGATAAAACGCAATGCAAGCTCTCTATTCAACCTTGGTGTAACTCATTACCATCTGAGTAAGTCGTACGCACGTCAGTCTGCATTACCCACCTGACGCAACTTCGGTCAGAGGAATTCGACGACGCAATTTCAGCTTGGAAAGAATCGATCGAAATGCAGCCATCCAGCCCGGACGCACACACGAGTATGTATCCGGCGACACTTCTCGAGAGTTCCTTACTCAATTATGCCCTAGACCTGGCCAGCGCATACATAGTATCGCCGGTCCCTCAACCGGACAAGGCCTTGCATCATCTCAAGTAGGATATCAACGCCGTGCATTAATGGTTGTATCATTGACGCAAGACACACAGCATTGCCGCATCTCTTTCTCCGGAGGACCCAGAAATTGCCTTCAACCTTGCAGCAGTATTAGAAGCGAGTGAGTTCGCCGTGTCATCGGTCATTTCGCTGCTATTAGCTGCGGAGTAACACTGATGATGTTTTTAGAGGGCCATCTTGAACAGGCCCTGGTGCAATACAAGCGCAGCAAAGACTACGGCGTTGAGCGTGCCGCGATGCATATTCGTAATGTCTGTGTGCACCCTTTGATGTCTCTCGCATCCCGGCGCTTAATTTGTTTGCCCTTTTTAGGTCAGTGCAAAGATACTCGGTCAGAAGCTCAAAGCCGCGGACAACACTGGCGGAAAATCAGAGACATGAACTCTGCCACCGGTGCGACGTCAGCGCCTTGCAGAAGCGCGCCAATGTCTATTGTCTTCGGGACCTCTAGCTTCATGTTTACGTGCCGGCTCCTGCGCCCTGAAGTGTAATCACAAAGGTTAATAGACTTCTCGCGGGTCTTGCTTGTCAAGACGCTTTCTTAGATAACGTTTGCGCAAATCAAGCACCTAGTTCTGATGCTAGATTTGCATCTATGTTTGCGATGGCGATCACAGATACAAGGTTTCTCAGGAGATAAGAATGGCGGAGTTTTCAGATGCCACCGCTTCTCCAATGCCCGTCCAATGTTCCTGGCACATTCCGGTGGCTCGCGTCAGCCCTGTAAACGGCATCTCTACTTCCCTCCGAGCTCAAAGATCCGGAGGCAGCCAACGACCCTCGTGCCCGATAAGGTCTCGATGCGCCACGGTGCGGGCCGCCACGAGCGCGACGACCTCGTGATGATGAGCCGCCCCTTGACCACAAGTTGTCCTGGGTGTGCGGTACGATAATTGGTGGAGAGTTCTCGAGTCGCTGTAGGATCGAGACGACGTCTTCGTAAGTGTACATTGGCAAGACACGCTGGTCCGTATTCAAATTTATCAGTCTTGTGTAACCTTCCTGAGGTGATGGCCATTTGAAGGTGGACTCTAGCCGTGCAAGTACATCCAAACCTTGCTCCGGGGTGTGGATTGTAGGGTGTGAAGTCCCTAAGGATCGTCGGCTCAGTTATCGATAATGCAATCGGACAGACAGCATTGTCTATATATGTATACGTAGGGACTCACGTTCTCGAAGCCTTGCGGCGCAGACCTGATGTGGGGCGTGTTTTGGTCAGCGGGGATGCCATATGACAAATTTATTCATTGGGTCTGCTTTACCTCGTAAGGCGTGTTGAAGACAATAACCCAGACAGGGGTTCCTGAGTTGAACTCCCTCGCAATGTTGATCCAATGGGATCGCTGCCTTCCATGCTGGATGTCAGACGAATACCCAACTGCAAGCGCGCCCGGGTGCCGCACTTGTCAGATACATTGAACTCACTGCGGGTCGAAATTGGTCCGGTCAATGCACGGGGACAAGCCTTGGCGAAGAGTGTCTCGGGCCAAGGTCTCCACTTGTCGACGATTGCCAAGATCGTCTTGATTACATCGGCGGAATCGTTGTGGTAAATGTTCCTGCAGAGCCTGAGCGAAAGTAGACTATTTTTTTCCCGGAAGATGGGATTGGGTCAGCATAGACCACAGATAAAAGCTCGACAGCGATGCTTGTTATAGGCTGTAATTGACCTTTCCAGATGCGATACGGCCCACTAAAATAAGAACCACTGGCGAATCTAGAGCAGGTGCAGACACGCTTGGGATGTGAGACTCCATATGGGTCTTTGGCTGCGGCGCTGCAGGGATAGACATGGAAGAGACGTCCGAGTCCGCTTTAGGTTCGCACACATCCCATAAGCCATCATTCGAACATCGCTAGCAAGGCACATGGTGCACACAAGCACACACGAGCGAAGTTGATATCCAATGAATTAAATCAATACTTAGTCGCAAAATACACAGAGTAACAAATAAGGCAAGACTCCGCAGTCTTGTCCTTCCACTCTCTCATGCTCACACGCACAAGACTCAACGGCCATTCACGGTTGCAGTCGAATCCCTCCTGACAGCTGATGGCCCTGCTTCCGGGTTCTGAGATTCAGGGATGTGATTTGGATGGTTAGGGATCTTGTCAATTTCTTTCTTGGCCTCTTCCCAAGCCTCGAGATTCTGAAGATAGGGAGTAAGCACTACGCGCGCAGAAATGGTGAGAAACCTAACCTTCTTGCACCAGTCCCGATGACTACGTGCCATACTGATGGCCATCTCGCGGAGATCTGCCACTTTCTGCCGCTGGAAGCGATCCAAATCACCTTGAATGGTTGTGTTGGCGTATTTGAGGTCTTGCACAGACAACTGCAACCCTTCATCCAGCTGGAAGCACGTTGTCGGACTGATGATTACACAGATATGAAGAATCAAGCTCACTGAAGCAATCGTCTCCCGCGTCTTGGTTATTCCATTTCGCCGAGCCGTCTCTGGGTCCACATCCATCATTCCATGTAGAGTATAGCTTAGCGCATTGAGCAGACCCATGCCAGGAGCCGACGTCTTGCGCCGCGCTGGGTTTGGCCCAGGGTGGGGTGGGAGGTAGCTCTCGCTGGGTTGGGGCGCCGTCTCTCCTTCAGTAGTCAGAGCATCCTCTCCTTCCGCGGCACGAGGGCTGGAGGGAGAACCAACACCACCAATGCGCCCACGACTCAGAGCCGCTGATAACCGTTGAGCTTCTCGTTCACTCTTTTCGAGCTCCTCGAGTTTTTCCCGCTTCGATTCCAGACCTTCTACAGTCATCTCATACTGCACATGTTTCTGGTGTCGATATGCGAGAATTTTCTTGATGATAGCTGCAAATTGGGAGTACTCGTGGAGCGGCTCTGCCCAATTCTGCTCCAGTTCTTGCAACTAAAGTCTATCTTTAGTCGGCCATGCATGGCAGGACGCATGTAAGCTCACCAATTTCGCCGTGGATATGTAAGTGCCATCCACCGCCTGGCCCGTCTTCTCAATTGCGGCAGACAGCTCTCCTGACTCATTCAAGCTGAATCCGTTGAGCGCAGCGCCAAGATCCGAGTGATCTTGTGCATCGTCTGACCACCGCTTGAGCGTGCGTCGCGTGACCTTCTCCATTGGCCCGCTAACATGGGACGCGAACTTGTTTGTGAAGGCTTCGGAGTCGAGGAATCGCTGATCGGGGCTTCGCAGCGGCTGGGCGGCGGAGGGATTAGGGAGGGCAGCGTATGCAGGGGATGCGTCGGGGTCAGCGGGGTTGCGCGCAGGCGCTTTCAAGATGTTCTTAGGAATCTGTGAGAGGGGTGGGGAGTGCAAGACTTCCGTCTACGCATCTGTCAATATCATCTCTTCGCACAATAATAAAGGTACACATACCCAGGACACTTCGCCGTCCAAGAACCGGTGGAACACATGCTCATTCGATATTAGTGGATGGCGAGCAACGCGATTGAGGAAGGTTTGCAGCATACGCTTGCGCCGCGCAATGAGGGCTGCATCCTCCTTGGCCTTGGTCTGCTTGATGGCGTAGTCACCAATGGTGTTCTTGGAAGGAATAGGGGGGATGATGACGGTCGGATAGAGTTTCACTAGGCTTGATCGCAGAGATTCAAACTCGGAATAACGATGGTGCGAGTGTGCGTTCTATTAATGAAATGTTAGCGCAATATGGAGAGGTTGAGTGGAGTTATAACCCACCCCTGCTTTGATGATGTAGGTGATATAAGGCGAGGTCGAATTCACCGAAGTCTTCTGTGCGTCAGTTATCTAAAGATATGAACATAAGCACCTGCACGTATACATGTTCTCGTAACTCACCAAGATCTCCACATCTTGCCCAGAATGTAACCACCGATCCCGAGAACAACAAAACTCCGTCCGTGGTGCGGGCGCTGGAGGTTTCTGCGGCCCTGGTGGCAGGGCCTTGTCTGCGACCGTCGGGGATTGAGAAAGGGCACGGGCAAGGTTGGGTGGGGGTGAATTCGGTTCGGATATATCGACTTTCGAGGCAGAGGAGGTCTCTGATGTTACGCGGTCCTCGGTCTCGAAAGGGTTGTTGTCATCTTCGAAGGCGTCCATAGTGATGACCCTGTGCCGGCCAGAGGAGTTTAGAAAGCGTAGGATTGGGCCGTTTGCTGCGCGTCAGATTCAGAGCGGGTTCACTGAGCGCACAGACCAAATTCAGTAGGATGTTTCAGGCACTTTATATTGTGTTTTGGATACCTTTATGAGTGGTTGACAGAATCGTTGACAGGTTATACACCGACTGGCCAGGAGGTATGCTGCAAGAGACTGAAGTCAAGGACGTCTTGTGTGATGCTATGAAGCGCTCGCGTACGAATCATTGCAACATTGTTGCCGAAGCCCGGCTATGCAGGGCGAGCCACATCTTACCCGCAGCTGTAAGCACAGAAAAAAGAGATCTGATAATGCTACAACTCATGCTCGCTATGTACTAACTCCCATTCCGGGCCCTTTGAAGCACCCCATCCTCGTCCCAAGACGTGGTCGGTTTGATGCTATCCACCACAGACTGGTTCTCGGGATTCCGTTTGAGTAGATTATGCAGCGTCAAAATAGCATGCTCCCTCAAATCTAATGGCATTGGTTCGATCAGTCCATTCATCTAAGCACCCGGCAAATCGGAAGAAAGACGTACATGGATTACGCTCGTCGACGACGCACAGATTCATCACTACCGGGATGCCACCACATAATCGCACGCGGTCCTGTACTTCTTTGTTGCGGTGCACCAAAATACCCAAGAGACGTACTAAGTCGCGCTTGAGGTACGAGAACCCAGTTGGATCCGTCGCGGCGCCTGCAGGCACATCACCCACTGGTTGGCCGAAGTTGATACGCGGGAGGAAGAGGTCGAGAAGGCGCAGCAATTCTGCATCAGTCAATCGATTGATATGTGCAAAAAGAATAAGATCAACGGGAGTCACCCACCCAAAAGACTCTCAACAAGTCCTTCGCCACGCTCTGAGCGCGCGTCGTTAAAGAAGGCGCGCAGCCCACGCGGCTCTCCCTCAGCCGCGCCTCCATCGGGCTCTTCGTCGTCCTCGTCAATCGTCACCGTGATCACACACTGCGTCACTAGAACAAGCGCTTCGCACACAGGTGGCAAGCGTGCATCGGGCGCCTGTGCGGGTGGGGATGATGGTGCGACATGCACGGCGGGTGTGTGTGCTGGGGGCCCGTCTGAGGCAGCAGGGCCAAGGGTAGTGCGAATTGCGAGCTGCGCATAGGCGGAGAGGCGGAAGAAGATCTCAGACAGGGTTGGGCAGAGGTGCGAGTGGATGGTGGAGTCTGCGGATGACTGCAGGTACGAATCTAGTAGCTTCAAGAGCGTTGTCTGATGCGGCGCGAGCACTTCATCCGCGCTGCTTCAGAGTTAGGAATTTCGCCATCCAGACGAGTATGGGTCGTGACTTACATTGAGAGCCTGGTCCACAGGACGGGAGTAAAGCCGCCTTCGAAGAGACGTGTGAATATCCGATATCTGATGTCTATGAGTAGCTATCAGAGAGACTGGGCAATTACGAACCCGATGTCGAACGCCTTGGCGCCGTCGCTCGGCTCTACGGCGTCGTATAGGGTAACGATGCGGTCCAGCAGCGATATGCACACCCGCGCGCCGATGGTGGACGTGCACATTACCTCCCTAGACGCAAAGCAGGATCCTTTCTATTATTCCCTACTGCAGCTGAGCATGGGGACAAGAAGAGGGCGCACGATCTTTCTGGGCTTTTGTGCACGCAGTTGACGACGAAGATAAGTGTAGCGAGGACAGTGCTTGGGTCTGGCGATGCCAGTAATCGTCTGTAAGGAGATAAGCCACGATTGAAAGATGAAAGGGCAGGGCAATCACATCAGGATAACTTGCTCTTCTGGGAGGTTCATGTATGTATTCCAGAGGTCAGATAACAGCGGCTCATTTGTCGTGACTAAATTTGATAATGTCTGGACTAGGGCGCGGGTCGCCTTGTAGGCTGAATAGCATTGTTACTAGTCAGTTAAGCCGCGATTGCAACGAAAGCCTCACAGCCTGTATCCTCGTTGGCCGTCCAAGAAGTATGGTAGTGCAATAACCGTCTGATGTCAGGTTCGTTGGGACTGCCCTGAATAAGATTTAGTGTTTACGAGGTGAATGATTCACTTACTATGCCTGCTCTTGGTTGTATGCTATCCCAGCCACTACGTTCCTCGTAAACTTGCCAAGATTCACAGTGAACTTGCGCAAACTGTGGTCATCACCGTCCCACAGATGACGCTTGCTCAGCTGTGTCTCTGCTACTGTGCGCCATAGCACACATAGCTCGGGCCATATATGCGGCTCGACCTTCCCCATGCGCTGTCTGGGTCTACTGTGAATATGTGTGGTGTAAGAGGGAGCGATCGCCCATACCTTAGGATCTCGCTCTTTGCAAGCTCTGTAGTGAGCTGATCGAGTACATTGGAGAGCGATATAATCGCATCGTGGTTGGTGATGTCAAATGCAGCACATGCATTGCGAAACTGCGTCGCCTTCTGGCGGTCGAGAGCCATGTTGGCAACAGTAATTATTCTGGAAGCAGAATATTTGGATGATCGACGGCGTCAGTTCGGACCCAATGGCATCTCACTGAGCTCGGCACGGTGACCACGGTCCTCCCTTCAGCCTTCCATCATGTCCAATGAGCCTGAACTGAACGTGTCTCTGGAGGAGCACCTCGAAGAAGCTCTGATTCCTCTGATCAATATCCTGCCGGGTGAACTGTCTTCTCAATTAGCAGCAAAGACGCGTTCTCCTGACTCAACTCAGGCTGCGCAGACACGCATTATCCCATACCCGCTCTTGCAGTCTATCTCTAAATGGTCTCGCACCCCAGAGGGCCTTGCAACCCTCAAACGACACAAAATGTCGCCCAGTGACTATTCTATGATTGCGCTCTTAGCTGGAACTACCACGTCTCCAGAACGCCGTTTCCCCGTCTACGTGCCCGCCGATCCTCTTGAGGACCAAAAGCGCAATACAAAAGACAGGAAAGCTATCACTGCCCTTGTCAATGCAGTGCTCAGCGTCTTAGGCTCTGCCGGAGCTACATGGTGGGCTTCAGCTCAAACCGACTGGCAACAGGAGACGGTACGTGTCTTCACCAGTGTGGAAGCGCAACGCGTTACTGAATCAGGTTTGCAGAGATTACTCGTGGCGTTTCTCGTAGCTGCAGTAGTGGGTGTCTCAGAGACCATCCTATACATCATATGGGAGTCACGGAAGGCTGGTAAAAGCCCTCGCAAGACGCGTCGGCTCCAGGCTCGACACAAGAAAGTAGACGAAGAACCCGTTGGCGAGGAGGAAACCAAGTCAGAGACCCCCGAGAATCTGCGCCAGCGGTTGACTGCGGGTACGGCTGATGATACGACAAACTGAATATTATTGTCGTTTGTCATCCTGCCGGTACACCTGCAGCGTCTTCATCAACACCGACAAATACCATCCAGTCAAACCCCATATTTCTAATTCGCCATTCATTCCGCCGCCTACTTCGTCGATGCCCGTGTTGCCCTCCCAGCGCACGCCAGAGCCAGCGACCAGGTCCGAAACTCTGATTCGCAAGTAGCTGCGCTGGCCGCGGAATATGTGCTGCTTGATACGCGCGGGGGAGACCATGGCAGAGAGAGGCAGGTGGAAGCAGTGGGCCACTTCCGGTAGCGATGGTCGTAATGAGGACATGGACAAGGAAGGCAACGGCGCGTCAGGATCTACGGTTTCATGGCGCGAGTGTGAATCTGGGTAGATGAAGCCCTGTAGCATGCTTAGCACTGTTCATGGTGCTACGGCGGGACAAACGCACCAAGTATGGCCAAACTCTCAAGCCACTCAGAGACAGTTCGGGCGCGCCTATTATCGTATCTCCCAGCAGCTCTACCTGTTCAGGTCTGATCCCTAGTTCTTCATGTGTCTCTCTTAGTGCTGCCGCAAGTAATGAAGCATCTTCCTGATAACAGATAATATAATCAGAACCTACTACTTTGTGTTAAAATTTCACACAAACCTTGTCAACACGGCCACCAGGAAAGCTAGCACAGATCAGCCTCAACTCTAAGGCTGTATGCAAAGCCCCATACACACCTCACTTCGCCAGAATGCGTCCTGAGCTTTCCACGCACCTCGAGCAGGACGCCTGGTTGACCATCCACGTTGCAGAACGGAATCAGCACGGCCGCATGCTTCTCGCTCGCGTCGACAGCGTACGGGACAGATCCTGGCAGTGCGCTCTTGATTTTTCGGAGGGAGTTTTGCGTGAATGGAGTGGTGAGAGCCAGGGAGGAAGAGGAGGCAGCGGCGGTGGTGATCGTTCTAAACATCCTGTTGTATGCGTTGCATGTCTGAAAGAGCGGAGGAACCTGGGTAAATTGGGTAAAGACACCGAAGCGAGGCGCCTCACACCTACTGCATCCGCTCATGATGTCAGCTGATGTCAGGCGTTTTGCCAAATATTCTTCTCTTGCTCTTGTTCTTCGACGTCCAAGTACCGATCATGTCGATGGCCACCACCACCAAATACATGATACTTAAGATGAGGCCAATCAAATGATGGCTCTGGTGCCTATCCTGTAGCGGAAGCTGCCATTGACTCTCTTGCTTCTTCCACGATATCGCTCTCTGACAAGCTTTTTATTCTCGACCTTGGCGGTATCTGCTTTAATCTTTGCTCTTTTTGGCGGAACCCTCTTCAATGTGGAATGTGAGATTCTCGAGTAGAACAACCTTCGTCGACTCTCCCTGTTAGCTGAATGTCTTTGCCTTTTAGGAATTTCCCAGTGCTCAGACATCGAATGAAAAGAACTGAGTTGGCGGCGAATTACAAAACAGAAAACGCCTTCGTAATATCTAAGTCATGAGCAGCTTCCCATCACCTCTGGATGTCAATGAATATTTTCGTTGGAATAACGAACTCTCTTCAATAGAGTGTATTTGCAACCACTTTTATGCTTACGTTTTGGTGCTCCTACAATTCAGTTCAATTCAGTTAACAAGCAAAACGTAAGCAAAAAAGTGGTTGCAAATACACTCTAATCTCTCTTACGGTTATTCTCCGGTTGACAAAATTACTTGAGGCATATCCACCCTAATTCTGGGCTGATTTAGTTGCAAACACCACCTGTCCCTGAATAGCGATGAGTCAGGTGTTGAAT
>JACXVL010000211.1:40025-82810 GCA_014898675.1 Athelia sp. TMB | reverse complement strand
AATCTCTCTTACGGTTATTCTCCGGTTGACAAAATTACTTGAGGCATATCCACCCTAATTCTGGGCTGATTTAGTTGCAAACACCACCTGTCCCTGAATAGCGATGAGTCAGGTGTTGAATTGAATCGTTGCTTCGCTACGCACGTTTCTCTCTCTCTGCACCATACCTGAATGTGTTATATTGGTCTCCAGCATTATTATAATCTGGGCCTCTGTTGGACCTGACGGCTATCTTCCGTTCTCCCTGAGATCTGCTCTGCTCTAAACAGCACCTCCGGAATCATCTTTCATGGTGTGCAGAAATTCAGAAAGAACCGGCTCGCTGTCACCTGTGGGACTGATGATACTATTGATAGGCCTCATGTTCGCTTTGATGTAGTAGAATCGCATGCTTTTATGCCAATTGCTTATATATCAGCAGCAAGCTAAGGCATAAAATCAACATACATTGACAGGGTGGTGACATGACCGGACACAATCCGCGGTGAGGAGTGTCACTATCATGCTCCGTGACGTGTGACACCCACCATCCTACACTCATGTCGCTCGTGGACCCGCCCAAGCTTGAGGATGTTGACATGCCGGATGTAAAACCCAAGCCCGAGGAGGATGCCCAAGTTGATGCGGAGATGGATGACCTCTTTGGCAACGACGACGACCTCGATGAGGCCAAAGCCGCGTCTCCTGGTCCAACGTCCGATGCTCTGCCTCAGGCGCCACCCAGGTGCGTGTTCTATCATATTTTTTTGGGTACAGTAGGGCAGTGCTGATTATGATGCCAAATATAAAGCCCTATGTCCTCTGAAGACGCGGACCGCGCGAGGCTGGAGTACGGCGAGCCAGATGAGGCTGCGGATATCGTCGCGCAGGCTACGGAGGCAGATGTGCCTTTGCCTGTGCTCCCTGCACCGCGTAGTTCTGATGGAAATGTGCGTTCTATCACCTTTTATGTCCCCATTTCTCCCCGCTCTTTTCATTTATTTCATTCCGATCCATTTTGCTGGTCTATATCTTTCACTTTGAATGGAGACTACATGCTAACACCGTGCACAGCACTGGGTTATTCGTATGCCAAATTTCGTGCGCGTAGACTCAAAACCCTTCCACCCGGACATCTACCTAGGCCCCGAGCACGATGAGGATGCGGGAGGCTCGACGCAGGACAGCATGTCCATCAAGTTGCGCGTTGAGAACACGCTTCGCTGGCGTTGGACAAAAGATCAACTAGGCCAGGAAGTGCGCCAGAGCAACGCACGTATAGTACGCTGGTCGGACGGCTCACTGAGCTTGCGGCTCGGCAAGGAGCTATTTGATATCAACCAGAGCGTGGACACCTCTGCGGCCAATCCCACTCTGCAGCCCCAATCACAGTCACAACAACAATCCCAATCCCAGTCCCAATCCCAGCCTGAACCCAATCCCAATCCCGCCGCCGCCGCCGGCCTTACCTACCTCGTCGCACAGCATAAGCGCGCGCAGCTCTTGCAAGCAGCTGTTGCTATAACTGGCACGCTTACTTTGCGACCTACTGGCATGCAGTCTGCGACGCATCGCATGCTCGTGCGCTCGGTTGGTCAACGGCACTCACGTGTAGCACGCCTGCGTATGGCCCCTGAACCAACTGTCGATCCCGCACGCGAGGTCGCAGAAATTGCCAAGCAAAATGCGAAGAAGAGCCGGAAGCGCGAGCCTGGGACAGGTGGAGGCCGTAGGAAGGGAGGCAGAAGACGAGCGGCAGAGTGGTCAGATGATGAGGACGGCGAGGGCGTCGAGGATGGTGAGGGTGGATATGGGAGCGACGAGGAGCCACGGGTGGGGAGGGCGGAGAGAAAGAGAGAGGGAGAGTATGAGGAGGATGACTTTGTTGTTGCAGACGAAGATGATGATGACGAAGAGGGAGGAGGCAAAAAGCGCAAACGTGCTGGAGTGGCGGAGGAAGAGGAGGAGGGCGAAGACGAGCTGGAGGCAATGGAGGCGCGGCTAGAAGCCCGGAATAAGCGCGCTAAGAAAGCGGTGGGCTCTGGAAGAAAGGAGGCGAGCTTCTCCTCGGATGCGGAGGACGACGTTGACGTGGAGAGTGAAGAGGAAGAGGACGAGGAGATTAAGGTTCGCCGAGCGGGTGCTGGTGCACGGAAAAAGCGTGCGATTGATTTCGACGATGACGACGATGAGGATGAGTAGAGTGAATGATATTATCGCATTATATTACCTGCTTTGCCCTCCTATTGGATGTAAGTGTCTCTCGCCTGCACAACTCTCTCAATCCAACAAGTACCGGCGAACTCTATCGGCAACCGCCGAATGAAATCCTCCTATTCATCATCATTTCTGCTGAAACGACGCGTTGTCTGCCACCCATCTCTCCAAGACCACCTCCTTAAACAAGTTCTGTCGCGTCCTGTATCAGACCGAAATCTCAGCTAGAATGTCTCAATCGTCGCTCAAGGAGAATGTTCCAGTCACGCGCCCACGGTAGGTGCTACGTTCACAGCGCCGTGTTCGCGCGGCTCTGACAGACGCGTTTTCCAGGGAGGATGGCGATTCAGAGCTTGAGCGCGCCGTCAAGAAGCGTAAGCTTGTTGGGTCCGCGTCGTTTCGGTCCCAACCGGCACAATCTTCCTTTGCCGAGGAGCTCGCTAAGTTGAAGGAGGGGGAAGGCGGTGATGTTAGTGAGTGCATCGCACGACGTGTTTTCGCCCTAAATTCTGACGCTATATGGGCTATCTGCAGTTGCAGAGGGTGGTGCAGATTGCTGGGGCCGGCCAACGCTTGCACCGATCAATGCGAAGACAGACAAAATTGGTTTGTGATCAAAGAATACGCGCATACTGGGGAGCTTATGGAACATTCTGCAGTGTTTCAGCAAATAGACGTCGAGGAGGCAACAGATTTTGGCTCGGGGACTACAACACTGCGCATGTTTGGTGTGACTCAGGTGCGTGTTGCTTATACTGGCCATGTCCGATACTAAACGACTGGATGAGCAGGAGGGGCACAGCGTGCTGGCGCACATAACAGATTTCTTGCCATACTTTTATGTTGCTATGCCGCGTGGATTCACGTCCGAAGACCTCACGCCGTTCATGGACTGGATCAACGTCAGTCTTTCGCTGATGTTGTTTGCAGCCCAGCTCACATCTGAACGTGGCTGCAGAACCAAGTCGAACAGAGGCCTGTGCGGAATGCAGAGATTGTTAAGAAGCGTAGTTTGTGGGGATACCGCGGTGACGACTGGGTCGCGTTTGTGAAACTCACGATATCAGAGCCCAAGAGTCTACCGAAAGTTAGAGATGAGTCGATTTTCCATTGTTTGCTTCGTCTGTGCTTATCTATTCGGTTGTACGCATGTTTGAGCGCGGTGAGTGTGGGTACCAGGGTTTGTTCTCGGGAGATATGGTGCCAACCTTTGAGAGTAATATCGCATACACCCTACGGTTTATGATCGACACAAAGGTGCGCATGTCGTTAGAGTACAAATCCCTCCTTACTGATTTTCTGCTAGGTCGTAGGCATGAATTGGATCGAAGTACCGGCGGGCAAGTACACTATATTGACCGATAAAGGCAAACGCTCGGGATGCCAAATTGAATTAAGCATGCGGTTCGTAGTCTCAATTTAACCGTCGAAGTACCACATTAAAGTCTTTGCAGATGGGATGCGTTTGTATCACATGCTCCTGAGGGAGCGTGGTCTCATGTTGCACCTTTGCGCGTTCTGAGCTTTGATATCGAGTGCGCCGGCCGAAAGGGTATCTTCCCTGAGGCCCAGGTCGACCCCGTCATTCAGATTGCGAACATGGTTACACGCCAAGGTATACTTCATCTCCGCTACTCTTGCTAAGCTGTGGTCAATAGTTGCTGATGGAACGATAGGCGAGGCGAAGCCGTTTGTGCGAAACATTTTCACACTCAACTCGTGCGCGCACATCGTCGGGTCTCAGGTAAAGCCTTTTGACGATGAGGGCGAGATGCTTGAGGCTTGGAGGGACTTCGTGAATGAGGTCGACCCGGATGTCGTCATCGGCTATAACACGTCCAACTTCGATTTTCCATATCTCATGGATCGCGCGAAGCATCTTGGTGCCAAAAAATTCCCATACTTAGGAAGATTGAATAGTAAGCTTTCAACAAATTGCTATTTTGTCAGAGACATGGACTGAGCCTGAGCAGATGCGAAGACCGTCACAAAAGACACACATTTCTCGTCGAAGGCCTACGGAAATCGTGACTCGAAAGAGACAGTTCTCGACGGACGGTTGCAACTCGATATCTTGCAGCTTATGCAGCGAGAGTACAAGCTCCGCAGTTACACGCTCAACGCTGTATGTGCACAGTTTTTGGGAGAGCAGAAAGAAGACGTACATCACTCAGCCATTACGGAGCTGCAGAATGGAGGACCCGAGTCTAGGCGCCGTTTGGCAGTGTACTGTCTGAAGGTGTGTCCTGACAGCTAACTCCGCACGGCGTGGCTAATGTTTGAGGTGGTTGCCAGGATGCATATCTCCCGCAACGGCTGATGGATAAACTCATGTGCTTTGTGAACTATATTGAAATGTCCCGTGTAACGGGTGTACCGTTCAACTACCTTCTTTCAAGGGGACAGTCGATCAAAGTGCTCTCACAACTCTTCCGCAAAGCCAACGAAGAGGGTTACATCATCCCGGCGTTAAAGGGAGAAGGTAGGAGCACTACAACCTCGGGAGGAATACGTACTGATCATGTATACAGGGACTGATGAGCAATATGAGGGCGCGACCGTCATCGAACCCATGAAGGGGTACTACGACGTGCCCATCGCAACTCTTGATTTCAGCTCACTGTATCCGTCCATCATGATGGCACACAACTTGTGCTACACGACCCTTCTTGACAAACCAACTATAGACCGATTGGGCCTCGAGAAAGACCGCGATTACATCCAAACACCCAACAATGGTGTGTTTATTACGGTCAATCCCGAAGAAGCCTGCTGAACTAATCCCACTAGATTTCTTTGCTACCGCGACGAAGCGCAAGGGCCTGCTACCAACTGTGCTGGAGGATCTTATTTCGGCACGTAAACGGGCCAAAGCTGACTTGAAGAAAGAGACAGACCCTTTCAAGCGCGCTGTGCTCGATGGTCGACAGCTTGCGCTAAAGGTAAACATGATTACATATGCTGAAAATTGCGGTTAACCTGTTCACAGATCAGCGCAAATTCAGTGTATGGATTTACAGGCGCTACGATCGGCAAACTGCCGTGTCTCGCAATTTCTTCCAGCGTCACTTCATATGGCCGCCAGATGATAGAGAAAACGAAACAGGTTCGTCCATGAACCAGTGCCACTCCAACGATTGCTGATAGAATTTACCTGTAGGAAGTGGAGGCTGAATACAGCATTGATAATGGTCACGAGCATAATGCAATAGTCATTTACGGTGATACTGATTCTGTCATGGTTAAATTTGGGCCCACGGACCTTACCAAAGTTATGGCAATGGGTGAGATTGATACTGCACATTAAAGATATATATCTGATTCCTCTGATAGGAAGCGAGGCGGCTGATTTCGTGTCTGCTAAATTCACCAAACCAATCAAATTGGAGTTCGAAAAGGTATATTACCCATACCTGTTGATCAGCAAGAAACGGTATGCTGGTCTTTACTGGACGAGACCGGAGAAGTATGACAAGATGGATTCCAAAGGCATTGAGGTGAACATATACTCATCTTGCCAAGTTTCGCCTTCTGATAATACTAGACTGTTCGACGTGACAACTGTCGACTTGTGTCGACTGTCATCGAAACGTGTTTGCACAAAATGTTGATCGACAGAGATGTCAAGGGAGCTGAAGAGTGCGTGCCAACAGTGACTACTGCGAACACCCTGTCTAACGATGGTGTAGCTACACTAAGCAGACCATTTCAGAATTACTACAAAACAAAGTCGATATGTCCCAATTGGTGATTACCAAGGCGCTGTCAAAGACAGGTAAATCGAGAGCATTTATTAGCCAGACATTGACAATGCTGACACTCGGTTAGATTACGCTGGAAAGCAAGCACATGTAGAGTTAGCCGAACGAATGAAAATCCGCGATGCTGGTATATCGACTATCCATATGACGTGTTCCCCCATTCTGACTTCTTGGCCAGGTTCTGCACCTGCTCTCGGCGATCGAGTAGCATATGTGATTATCAAGGGGATCAAGGGTGCAGCTGCCTATGAAAAATCCGAGGATCCTTTATATGTCCTAGAGAACAACATCCCCATCGACACGAAGTACTATCTCGATAATCAGTTATCAAAGCCACTTATGCGTATTTTTGAACCTATTCTTGGAGAAAAGGCAAACTCGTTACGTTAGTTGTGTTCCCGTCTTTGGTGCATTCTGCTCGAGCTGACATACCCGATAGTATCTGGCAGCCACACGAGGAGTATTCAGATCGCAACGCCCACAGTGGGCGGGCTGATGAAATTTGCAGTCAAAACTGTTACTTGCATGAGCTGTAAAACACCTTTGAGGGCCAATAACAGCGTCAAAAGTAAGTCGCCCAGCGTTGTTGTAATGTCAAGAATCTAACAGCCATAGATGGGGCTGTATGCAACAACTGTCGTCCTAAATTGGGTGAACTATACCAGAAGCAAGTGATAACTTCATCGGAGCTGCAAGTCCGGTTTTCTCGATTGTGGACTCAATGCCAGCGTTGTCAAGGCTCGCTGCACCAGGTCCGTTGGAATACCTGTTTTTGAGTAGTTGAGAATATCAAAACTGAAATTCGCTATTTCAGGACGTGCTATGCACTAGTAAAGACTGCCCTATATTCTACATGCGCAAGAAAGCCCAAAAAGATGTGGAGGATGCGAACACTGTTTTAGAACGTTTTGATTCGGATACGTGGTAGCAAGTCTCACCCTATTCTTTGTACGATCATATCTTAAACTTAGTATACCATATCTTGGTTCATAATACATCGCAGATTTCACTCAGCTGCAGCAAACGATAATATTCCGGGTGCAACATTAATAATGTCTCGAAATTTGTATCAGAGGGTGTATGCAAAATCACATCAGAATGGCGGCCAACAAACAAATAGCAAAATGGAATAATGTATATTAAATTAAGAAATGAGGCAGGACGAATAGTTCATCACGCTGCGGGAGTCGCAAGCGGATCACGATAAATCTACGAAACCGTAATATTGAGCTCTGATAAATAAGGCTTGCGCAAAGACGAACCTTCAAGTCCCAGAGGTTTCCAACATGTTTGTCGTTTGATGATATCTCCTCACTGTCCGTGGGCGAGTCTTCCTGAACAATTGGCAGGCCCCCGTTTGGTATAGATTCGAGTTTCAAGCCTTGTTCATTGGCGAGATGCAAAAGACAAATGAAACAGAAGCTTGTGCTGATCTCTTCCATCTTTTCTTTGGGATAATTCTTTTGCAATCCTGAAATAATAGAACCGAACTCGCGAGCTTCAGATGGATCAGTGGCGTTCGGGTCGTCTGCCTCCTGTAGTATGGTTTAGCTTGGTCCGTTCTCACCACAAAGAAACAGACAAACCATGGATTGATCGCCATCCGTATCTACTTTCGCCTCTGCGATCGTGATGTCTAAGCCCCGCCATATATTATCTTTCAGTTTCCTGACGTCTACCCGTTTTGCCCTTTTGGCATAATTGACAAATTCGGGCCGAACGCGCCGAGTTTGACCAGCGGTAGCAGCCAGCAGGTCCTGTTCGCCAGCATCAATGTCAGGTAACGGTTCCCCAGCGTCTCCGTCATCGTCGAAACCGGGACCATCGTCGTAATCATCATGGAAGAATTGAGTGTTGAATGGTATGGCCCCCCCGTTAGCAGCTGGCCGAATAATTAGGCACATAACCCATGAAATCGAACAGCGACTTACTTTCGTCACCGTCTTCATCGACATTGCGGCCAGCTGCCTGGTCGGCTGCCGCTTGCGCCCAGAAATTCTCGTCGACTTCGTCACCATTTTCGTTAAAACGCACACGCTGACCTCGCATTTTGAGCTGAAAAAATAGATTATTTACCGAAGCCAGAGAGGAAAAGATAGGTTCCCATACCGAAAATTTGGGTTTCAAAAAGAGGGCCACCAGCTGGCGACTGCTGAAATGCATGTCGTCTGGCAAGCGATGATCATCCTTCTTCTCCTTTTCTTTCTTCTTACCACGGCCACCTTTTTTGGTCGTTGTGGTAGCAGATGAACCAGGAAGATTGATGCCAGCGCCTCTTGTCACTGGCGCGAATAATTCTTTCGCAGTCTCCTTGAGATCTCTGGTCGCCGGGGTCAGGAAATCGATTTTGAACGGGTCCTTCTTTTCTCGAGGAGCTTTCGGCTTGGCTGTCTCGGTCACTTCCGCTGGAAGGTCTGTAAGTAGAAGTTAATGACAAAGAAGAAGACACACTGACGTCTGCGGACAACCTTCCTCAATTTCCAGTGCTCGGGACCCGCCCAGTTCTTGAGGAAGTTCTGATCAAAGTAGTCCATCATCCCACCTTCGTCTCCATCCCCGTCTCCTGTCATTGCCATAACCAAGTCGCGCTCATTCGGCGCCCGCCTAGGATCAAAGGGAATGAACGCATTGCCGCCGCCGCCGCCATCTCCGCCAGTGCCCCCAGGATGCTCGCCACCTTCTTCCGAGCCTCCACCAAAGTCATTCTCATTTTCAGGCATTGGCATATCTCCATAATCTTCATTGATGGCCTGGTCGCCTGTGAAGAAATCTTCTCCACCGCCTCCATCGATATCCATGGGCCCGACATTGAAAGGCTCGTTCTCGTAGTCATCATCCTGGTCGACGTCATCTTCGTGACGAGTATCGTCTCGGAAGAAGGTGGCATCGTCAAATGTGAACGTATCCTTCGAGAAAGAGAAGGAAGCGAGGGAGTGTGATATTGCCTTATCTTCTAAGACATCCATGTCTGGCAGAAAATGCTCTTGAGGTCACAAGTCAGCGGTATTAAATGAAGCAGATGCGTAACGATCACTGACTTCTCAAGTAACTGAGATCAACCTCATCTACAGGCTCTTCTCGCGCTTCGTCTTCTTCTCCTGCTCTCCCCATTGAATCACTTGCGTCAAACACGACTCGCAAGCCACCATCGCTACCCACGCCGAGGCTCAAGTGATTCATCAACAATCCTTGCGCACCGCCTTCATCGAAATCGGCGCAAGTTTTCTTGAAAAGGGGGTCGACCCCGAACTCCAAGTCAAGCTTCTTGCTCTTCAGCTGCGCCGCATTCTTCGCTAAAGTAGATTCTGGACGATGGTTCTTTCGCTTCCGCCCTCCATTTTCGTTATTCGCGTCGGGATTATCAGAGCCTGCTTCGTCGTCATCGCCATCTCCGCCATTCTTTCCTTCATTTGCAAGATTAGAAAGCAGCTTTCCTGTCTCTGTGCCCACACTGTCGACGCGACTGGTCCAGATTTTGACGCACCCATCTAACGTGCAAGACGCGCGTTGAAAATTGATGGAGTTGTCGGTATTGTTTCGTAATAAAGACATGTCGTGAAAGTAGTCGATGAGCGCGAAGTTCCAAGAGTTGGCAGCATTGATTTTCTGCAAGATCGGTTGTCAGTGAACGTTGCGAGTCATTGCAGATCAACAAAAGCGCACGTTATCGGTGGCCATCTTCATCCATTCCTCGAAATTTGAGCTCATAACGTCGAGCGGCACATTGATGACAGGGGGTGGGGCCGCGCTGGTCAATAACCTGCCCTTGCTTCGTCCATGTTCTGCTTGTTCCTGCTCCTCAGGTTCCTGCACAGGAATGACCTTGACGCTTTTACGGCGCCTCCTTTTCTCCGCGACATCGTCATTTATGTTCACCGATCTGAGAGGTGCGCGGTCAGAAGAGAAGCTGGCGTCTGGATCGATGTGGGCCTCGCTGAGGCGTTTCCTTGGGGCGTGTCGAACTGGTTTAGGAGTACTTTCCTCATCCCCTTCAGAATCAGAGTCGGCATAGAGCGGCGGTGAAGGTGATTTGATTCGAGCGCGACGCGACGAAGGCATTGCAATTGACGCGGTTAAGGCAAAAGTAGTCAACAATCTCAACTGTCACGTTCCGGAACGAAGTGTTGTGACAGGTCGTGGTTGATCGCCCTGTGACTGTGACATCAAGTTACACAGTTTCAATATACTATTGATCAGTCTCAACGGTACGATCACCAACTTCATGGATAAGAACATCTTCTCGTGCGGATTGCTTGAGTATCTAATGGAGCTACCCCCGGCACCACAGAAGTGAATTTTCACTGTCGATTCAGAGATGCAGTGCAAGTGGACCAAAACAGTGGACAGAGGTGGACAGCCAGTGCACTCATCACTCTGCAAACTTGTTGTCAACAACGCATGTCCGAGATCATGATTCTGATGGTGTGCGAATGATTTAAATACCATGACCTAGCTCGTTAGCTTCGAAACAGAACCGGAACATACCTCAACATTGGTATGATATCTATATTAGTTGTGGGCATTTTTCGTTTGATGGACGCTCAAATGGACCATTTGGCTGATATTATCATTTGCCGTGTTGAAGA
Source organism: Athelia sp. TMB (assembly GCA_014898675.1). Classification (NCBI taxonomy): domain Eukaryota; kingdom Fungi; phylum Basidiomycota; class Agaricomycetes; order Atheliales; family Atheliaceae; genus Athelia; species Athelia sp. TMB. The sequence goes on along the minus strand of JACXVL010000211.1, from coordinate 72,267 downwards.
CGGGTACCGTGTGGATGGGTACAGTTGCATTGTGCGTGTTATATTAGTGCTGCGGCTAATCTCGCATCCTCGCTGGTATGAAACGTCTTACAACTACTTCACGAACTGAGTAATGAGCGAAGCATGCAGGAGACGAGAGCAAGGCTGGTGAAATTCGAGATCGTGCTGGTATTGTGACATAGGCAAGTATAAGAGTCTGCAGGAACGAAGTTAATTCAGAACAAATCGAGGAAAATGAAAGGAGTGAGCAAACCTTTTGGACCTGCGAGTTCACGCGGTTGATAGTGCTCAACCACGACCATTCAAATGGCTTTGTGTTCTGCAGATCAAAGGGGCAGGTTTCCTCATCAGCAGGATCTTCATAGACAGGGCATACAACTATTGCGAATCTGACAGATGTGAGTTTCAAAAGCCGAGGAAGGAGGCGCAACACATACTCGGCATGATGAAAAACTGGGCCTTTTTTGTAGAGCAGAAAATCTACACAGAACTTGATGCCACCCTTGACGACCCAGCCAAGCGAGCGATAATGATGGTATGCGACATAATTTACAAGGAAGGGATTGTCGAAGCGGTCGGGCGCAGGAGGAGATGGTGTCAAAGTTGTAGACAGTTGAGCGCTTTGAAAAGTTGTCCAGATTTGTTCCAGGTGCATAGGTTCATTCTGCGTAGTGATGCATCTGAGAAAGTCTTTCAACGGAATAGTATCGTTCTTACGGTGCTGGGATTCAAGACAGTCAGGCAGTCGAGATTCCAAAGCAGAAAGAACGCCTCGGGCAAAGTTATTTGCAAGTGTTCGACATCGTTCAAGGGTTCTTCGTCTTCTGGTAAGGCGGTTTCCAAGAGCTCTGGGGCTTCCAAAGAGTCTTTTGGTTGGGGTTTCCAGGTAGCAGCAGAGGGGATAGATCGAGTTCCATCTGCGGCTATGATTGAAGGTACATCACGTCCCTCAGCAAATGCGGCTTCGGCTTCGGCGGCGGCGGCAGCCATGGCCTGGGCTCGGTCAAGCTTGAACTGCTTGCGTTCCTCTCTGCGCTTTGCAGTAACTTCTTCTGAGGTCATTTCTATCACAGCCAAAGCCAATCAGAAGGCAGCTGCAAGCATAGGGATCTTCACTTACTTCCGGCTGCTCGACTCTGCCTGGCATTTATCTGACGAGCAAGCCAGCTAGGCTCACTCCTGGACAAATCGCCCTTGCCAAAGAATCCCCTTCGCCAGAGTATCAGAGAATCTTTCTCGTTCGAGACCCACACAGACCGGGTCAGCGAGTCATAGTATCCTTCGCAATGCGGGTTCGAGATCGAAGGTCTGGAAAATCCCAATAGATTCAAGACCGAATTTGCTTGCGACGGTTCGGGTGGCGTAAACACAATCGGCAGTGGGTTCCCGTAGATTCTGTTGTTCTCGTTTCGTCGAGGGCCACCCTTGAAGGCACCCTTCGGCTTGTTGCTTGCCGCTGGAACAGACATGGAGCAAGATGGTGTTAAAGGCGTGACTCCGATCGTGTCAGTTCTCGGCCTAGGTAGCCGGTATCAATAGACGCCTACAGTTGATCAAACTTGAAACGGCAACGAAGTGACCGTTGGCGAGTGATTCAATTGAAACGCCCTGGTATGTAATACATTACTTGCCTGTCAATGCCTGAGGTACTTGCCGGCCAAAACATGGATGGGCTATTGCTGGTGCGGCTGCCGTACATTGAGCACCCTTGAATCACCCCTGCTTGTACTTTCTTCTTGTTCATAACTACCATATTTCCCTACTGAAGGCTTGAGCTCACCTCAATCTTACCTACCTCGCGAGGCTTCTTGCACGGTCGGGACGACTATGGCCCAAAGAAATTCAGCGGGCACTCTGTGAAGGCTTACTCAACTTCATCACGGAACGTCACTAATGCTGGTCTCTCTAGCATGGGCTCCATGCTTCTCGGGGCTGCTTTCAATATATGCCTCTATGGAGTGTTGATTGTTCAGATATATTCTTATTGTACCCAGAGACACCGTAAGCTTTTATAAATGTTCTGGACTCGATTCTCAATAATGTTTTTAGGAGGTGAACGATCGTGGATCAAATATCTGGTGCATTGAACAACCTCCCTTGGAAACACCGCTATTGCATATACTTAATACCTATTTTTAATGGAGGTTGGGTTTCTTTTCCTTGGAGACACGGCAAGCAGTATGCTTCTACTAGCATACCTTTACTCCACACTCACAGCAACCTTTGGTAAATATTTCTATTGCCGCGATCTTGTTTTCAGCACTCACAGTAAGGCCGCATATAGGCTCAAGTGCACTCGAACTTGAAAGATTAATTTGGGGTGAGTTCCCAATCACGCAATGGTATCCTGTCCCTCATCACGCTATGTCGAGAAGTTTTTAACATCAGTGAGCCCAAGACGCCTTTTTTTTTTTTTTTTTTTTAAAATCATCATTTAACCTCCATGGGTTCTAACTGAACTACGGTAGAGGGTAATACTCAAGTAACTAGCTGTCCCCAAGACGCCTTCGTCCATATATATTGACATCGATTGTCACGATTCATGTAGCATTTGCTATTGGAGTAAGTAATTCTTACTGGATATGTTGCCATGAGACTAACATGAAGCTTATCAGGGAGTCATAGCCAGTGCTGTGCAGATTTTCTACGGTTGGAGAGTTCATGTTCTGGTGAAGAAGAGGTGGATAACGTTGCTCATATACGTCTTCGCTGTGATCGGAGGGTGTGAGTATTCCTCATCGTGCTCGAGTATCATCAATGGTCGAACTGACAAGATTCCAGTGTTCTCCATCGGCACCGCTGTCGTTTGCAGCATGATTCCAGGTTTCATTCTGGGCGCGCCTTCAGGACCCGATCTGAAGTACGATTTTGTCCCAATACTGTGGCCTGGATCTGCGATTATAGCAGATATCGCTATCACATCCAGTCTTGTCTGGTTCTTCGTGCGATGTTCCCACTTCGTGTGTGAATGAGCTCTAAACATAGTTCTAGCGTGGTAGAAAGACCGGTGCTGCGAGTACTGACGACCTAGTAAATCGACTTTTGAAGGGTACGTCATATTTCGACAACTCTCTTCAAATCATCCACTTCTTCCTTCACCCACCGCTTACTTTCTCCTGCCTCCTAGTCACTGTTCAAACTGGCATGATTACCTGTGTGGTCGCGTGTATAGATTTGACGCTCGGCTTTTCAACGGTAAGTAGCTACGATGTTGATGGCAATTGCGACTGATTTATTTGGCGCAACAGGCAGGTGGAATGTAAGTGTACAAATCTCCGGCGCATACCCACCAGTTGACGAGAATAAATCAGACATCTCATTTTCAACGTTCCTCTGCCCAAGCTGTACACCAACTCCTTCATGGTGATGCTAAACTCAAGGATCAACGAAAGTAACAACTCAGAGGGAGATTCGACGGTGGGTGTGCCACGCCGATTCATAGAGCATTTCTGACGTCGGCCATATTTGAAAAGGCTGTCGACTCTCTTCAGCTCACAACCATACCCAGATTTGAACTGACCACAGGGTGCGATGTGAGTATAATCAATTCCAGCATTTGTGAAAAAGCTGATCAGCCGCCTTTCTGTAGCTGCCACTAGTCACTGTCGACGATAATCAGTTGGACGCAAAAGTCAATTATGTGTAATGTGAGGTTGGGCCCTATACGCTTTATTAGTAGTGTCGCTGAAAATTGTATTTGTTAGGACGTACTCTTTTGTAGCGCTACTGAGTTATGGCACTATTCTGCAACCCATCGTGTTTCGAAAGAATGGGATACGGATTAAGCTTAAGAAACTTATGTGCGCTTGGCTACGTGATTGTATCGCGCATTGCGCGTTCCGCTCGAATAGAACTGAGCTCGACTTTCAAGTAGACAGATAACAGGTGAGGTGATCGCGATACAAAAGATGCATTATCACTAAGGAGCTGACAAAAAACAAGATACCAGAACTATTGGTGTAGATATGTGTAAACAATTTCTCGAAGCATGATGCCAGATCTTCAAAAAATATGTTTAGGGCAGTAGAGAACACACTTTCCTTAACCAGTCCAGACGGCCTGTATGAAAAACGACGGTCAAGGACAGCATGATTTCGCAGCTAAGAACTCCACTCACCGGTCCCGGCTGGGTATAGTTTGCGGGAATCGGGTAGTAGATATCTGAACGGGTAGAGTTAGCGTCATCGCAGGATACCTCGCAAGGCTTGATATGGTTTACCTATCAAGATCCTGATTTTTAAATGTATGTGATGAGTTTAAGATTGAATGCCAAGTGATTTAAAGCGCTCACCCAGGTTCATAGCCGGTGTATTCTCCGGGGAAAGCTACAAGAGGGCCGGGAGTGCCACTTCCCCCGCCAGTGACAGTGATCTGGGCGCAGCTGAGGTAGAACTGAACATATGTTGAGCTCAAACCGTGACTCCAATCGAATCAGCCATACCTGGGCTCCTCCATAATACGATGCAGAGTGAATAGCAATATGCTCTGAACGTAGCAGATAATCCCCGGAAGGAAGCGACTTTGGAAGTGTGAAGGTGTAGCCAGGTTGGTCTGCCGACAATCATCAGTGGAGTTCTGGCTGTGAGAATCGTGCAGGAGACTACTAACTGAGGGTAGGGAAAGTGATGGTGCTACCACCGTCTGTGACCGCGCTGAGACCATCTTTCAGTAACTTACCTACTCCGAATCTATGGGAACACTGACCTAATCTGGAACACTTTGAACCAAACCTTGCCTGTCGGCGTCCATCCAGCGGCTCCCGTACTCGGCGCCTTGGCCAAATATACGTTGAGCACCTGCAGTCACCAAATAAATCACCTGACGAATATGCGAAGAATATTTGGTCACGCACGCCATCATGGTACATAGTGGACGGGTTGCCTGCGACGTTGAGTCCAATCGTAGAGCCAGCTGCGACAGTCGTAGTCGTGGCCGTTCCGTTCATGGCAGTGTCGTAGCAAGCCAAATCAGGAGAAGTGACATCAGTGAGCTAGAGCGCACGAATAAGCTGTCATCGCGGTTGCGAAAGTCTGTGGAGTCTCACTGGCAATAAGTCTTGCCAATTATTTGTGACTCGAACGCTATCCCACTGGGCGCCGGTTTTACCGTTCGCCACCAGAACAGGGAAAGTGTCTGCGAAAATCAAGGTGAATCACCAATACCCTGTATTAGGCGAGATAGAGAACATACAATGGGCGGCGACCTGAGAGGCCAGAGCAACAGCAGCTGTTAGAGCAAAAATGGACTTCATCTTTGCGGATGTGGGTGGCCGATATCCACCACCAAGGCTTCATTATATACTTTGAAGCATCTTCCGGAGCAGGCAGCTTGTGACTCTCAGTTCGGCTACCTTGCGATGAGAACCGTCATCGAATGATCGCTGTCCCAGAATTGTTCCGGAACTGCGTCTTTGCATGCCGAGCTGCATTTCTACATGCCGAATCGTAACGCATGACGCAAATTGCACTTGCACCTCCGAAGAGAAAGCGAAATTCTTCTGCCGGACCGTCTTTACAAGATCGTCCATAACATCCGCACCGCGAAAATGGCGCATCTAGAGCAGGATTTTTTCGTGAGAAACATGAGGCAGAGAGGTCTTCCGCGTCCAGCCACAAGAGATCATTGATTTCTGTGTCGGCAGGGGATTTGACCTTGTATTGTATGAGTGCGGCATGGGGGAGACGAAGGTCAGCTGGCGGGTCACTGGGCACAGAAGAGCCAGCTAACTAGTCTTGTGGTCGACTGGATGTGAAGTAGATGCATTTGGATACATTTAATCCGACATGCAGGCGGTTCAACGCCGGTGTTCACCCGAAAGTTATGCCGATTGATGCTGGACGATGAGCTCGGCTAAGGCATAACGGATGTATCCATCCGTATTCTTTGCAGTGAATGATTTGACAAGTCACTACCTCTTGACTGATGCCTACCCACGTTGCCCAAGCGTATTTGCATCGATTAATCTAAATCGTTGTTTAATAACTGAATCGAATTCGAATTTCTTCGTAAGCAAAAATTCCACTCACAGATTGTGATCATCTTGTCAGACTTTAGGTATCAACAGGAGAGATTGCTATATAATGGCGCATTCTTCTGTAGGCTTGCATTCGAGACTATCAAGCCAAGGTGTGCTCCGAGATATTGATTTGTACACTCTCAAGGCAGATTCTCAAGTCCATTTGATAAGTACAGAGTTCCGAGAAGATCCGCTGGGAGTTGGCAGGTCAAATTGTGACCTTTCTGAGAGATTTTGATAGAGAAGATGTAAAGTCTTAAACTCTCTGCCAGTTGCTCGATCCCAGCTTGACAGCCAGTGGTATTGGGAGAGCATCAACTATGACGTTTCCGTTGCGCCTGCATTCTCGTTTGAGGATTCCAGAGGTAAGTCTGCAATATACTGCAGCTGTAGAGCTGTATTGAAGACCTGTGAAGCTTTGAAGCCTTAGTGGGGACTTTACATTCAGTTTGCTGCCTGGAACTTGTTGAGGGTTGTGATCAAAGGTCATAACAGGTTCCGGCAGCAGGTCATCGGCGCGTATCACACAAACGCGTCTTGTCTATCCACACCACCTCAATATGTCCGAGAAACGCAGAGCTGAACTGGAGCTGAAAAGAGCTAAACTCGCAGAGTTAAGAAAGGCCAAGGCTGACAGAGAAGCTGAGCGAAGAGCTGTTGAGGTGCGCACAGGTCCTCGGATGCTACGTTACAAAACTTCTAAACATCTCCTTGCAGACTCCCTCGCGAGTACCGTCTACGCCACGGCAAGGTGGCGAAGGAATTGATGATTTCTTGAACAAAATCTTGGGTCCAAGTGGAGAGGTTACTCCGTCTTCCGTCCCCGGCACACCCTCCAGACCATCAAGCAGTTTGCCTGGGCCATCTGTTCTTTCGGCCAGCGGACGGGCGAGCAGGAACAGCGATGTGCCCTCTTACGATCGCATCAGCGTCAGCACTACTCTTGCGAACTCTGGGACAGACCATATGATCGAACGGTACCGCACAAGTATTCGCTATGGATAGGGACGCTCGAGTTGATATATCATTCTCAGATCCATTACTCCTCGATACATCCCAGACCTTGTTGACATAAACCAGGAGCTATATGAGCTGCCGCAGACAGTAAGATTATAGTTTCATGTTAGTGAAAGTCCTGCTAACCTTGAACCTTGAATGCTACAGGAGCGAATCATGTACAGTCGAGACGTTCAAACCAACCCAATCGAGACGGATACCCCACCTGCCGAGGGCGACGACTTCCGTGAACGTGTAATGCGAGATTTGGAGACTGAACGCCTCGCGCGAGACAAGGAGATTGAGGAGGAGAGCGTGCAGCTGGATAAAGAAATCGAGCAAGAGATCCGGGGTGGGTGCCTTCTCTGCCTCGACGAATGCTCTTACTAATTTTATATGTGCTCATAGAATTGACTGAGGAAGAACGAGCCAGTATACTCGCAGCTCCTGAATTCTTCGACTTCGTGGATCAATCCTCCAAGTTCATTCAGCGCGCTCTTAATGACAATTACGATGCAATACGAGACTACACCATCGGCGCTGAATCTGGCGCGTGAGTCTATCGTGTTTAAATGTTCAGGATCGGGACTGATTCTTGGTTGTGAAGGGATGATTCTGAGGGTAAACGGGTTAAGCTCGTATGCGCTTTCTCAGACGAGAAGACTGGAAAGAATCGATCCATAACCGACGTTGACTGGTCACCAAAGGCGAGAATGGTTACAAAAGATGCCAACTAGTGCTTACCGTGCTGCTGCAGTATCCTGAGCTCAGCGTCGCGTCATATAACAAGAACCCTGCAGCGCTCAACGAGCCAGACGGCATTGTTGCTGTTTGGAATCTGCATATGCTTGAGCGTCCAGAGTTTATATTTCACTCACAGGTAAGTCCTTGCCAAGTTGCCAATTTGCCTGACTGACGGTCGTGCTATCTCCAGTCTGACGTGCTTTCGGTCACTTTCTCACCATTCCACTCAAATCTCGTCTTTGGAGGGACGTATTCGGGCCAAATATTGTTATGGGATACTCGGTCCAAACACCTGCCCGTTCTCAAAACACCGTTATCCGCGGCTGGTCACACACACCCAGTCTATGCTATGCAAATGGTTGGGACTCAGAACGCGCATAACTTGATTACGAGTAGCACAGACGGCACAGTGTGCAGTTGGTTGGTAGATATGCTTGCGCAACCACAGGTGAACCATCTGTCCCATGGCAGAAGGCGAGAGCTAAGATATATTCCAGGAAACCTTGGAACTGGTGCATGCAGGCCATAACAAAACGGGGGAGGTGGCTATCACTACCCTGGACTTCCCAGACAACGAAACCACTACCTTTTGGGTCGGTACAGAGGAAGGAAATGTTTATCAGGCCAACCGCTACGATAGAGCTGGAGCCAAAGCCGGTTTGAACCAGTACGATGTGTACAAAGGTCATTCCGGCCCTGTAATGGGCTTACACTTCCATCCACTCGTCGGGCCTGTGGACTTCTCGGATCTTTTCTTGACAAGCTCTGTAGATTGGACAGTCAAGCTCTGGAGAGCAAAGAGTCTCACGAAGCCGAGCACGACTGTTCATCCCGTCGCACCCATGTATTCTTTTGATGAGGCGGATGACTACGTCTACGATGTTAAGTGGCATCCTGCGCATCCGGCATCTTTCGGCACTGTGGATGGCTCAGGCAAATTTGACGTGTGGAATTTGAACGCAGATACAGAGGTGCGCATCAATCTCGGATGTCCAAGTGATGTATTAATGGCGTATGCAAGGTCCCTGTGGTATCAACTCTGGTTGGGTCAGGACGCGCAATCAACAAACTTGAATGGGATCGCAAAGATGGACGACGCGCCGCTTTGGGTGGCAGCGATGGCAAGCTTTATGTGTACGACATTGGTGATATGGCCATTCCCAGGGAGTCAGAGTGGACTGATATGCAGAAGACGATTGCGGGGGTAGTGGGCGGCGGGCAAGCGAACGGCACAGGAGACAGCGATGCCACGCGCATAGTTGCGGGACGATGATATTTCTCTCTCCGTTTTATTCTAGGATATACCCATAAGGAATGAACGACTGTGCTCATACCCCGTGGTATGAGAACGAGAGATTCTTGATGCCTTTCTACCAGCGCAGGCGCAGCCTAAGACCGTCGCGACTCGCGACCGTCAGTACGAGCCCCTATACATGTCATAGGCGCGGCCGGGAGGAAATTGCCGGCGGAGCTCCTTGCGGCCCGCGGGTTGGTGTTCCGCGAAACAAAATTAAAATGGTATGAGGTATTCCAGCAGCGTTGTCAGTGCGGGACGCCTGATCAGCGCAGGGCGGGAAGACTTTCGTGCGGAAGATAGGGTCACGGTCAGCGTCGCACGATCGGCATTCACGAGGAATATAAAGTAGCGCGATGCGTAATCAATAAATATTATCTCATGTTACAATCAAGCCGGGTCTTCTTCCTATCTCGCATCTCAAGCACTCTCAAACTCGTCGGTGCACCGTTTAGGCGAACATATATTGAGCCTAGAGCAATGTCGACAGTACAGGACTTCAAACAGGTGAGTGCAATGTGTCTCGCTAGACGAGCATGGGTTGATCGTTCATTGGAAGGCTCCTCATAAGTGAGTGACCCAACTTCGCTATCCTTATCGCTAGTTATTGATATATTTTCTCAAAGATTACTGGCGTGAGTTCCTTTTGCTATGGGGGGATGGTCCATAAACTCATCGTCTCACTGTTCAGAGTCCCTGGACCCATTGAGGTCTCAGACGAGGTGTGTGCGGGCTTTAGAACAAGTCGTCATACAGATCTGACGAGCAAACCATCAGGTCCTTTTTGCCAATGCTCATCCCTCCATGTCCCATGTGTCCCCAGACTTTGTGCCAGTGTTTGGCGATTGTCTTCGCATGACGCGGTCAGCTAGCTTTTCCCTGCATACGTGTGCTCCTCGCGCTGACCTGGAGATATAGGGAGGTGTTGTACTCCAAGGACGCCCAACCATTCTTGATCGCAGGATCAGGCACTTTGGGCTGGGATCAAGTCGCAGCCAACCTCGTTGAGCCGGGCGAGAATGCGCTTGTTCTGCACAGCGGATACTTCGGAGATAGCTTCCAGGATTGGTGCACATTCCTTTCTGCAATTGGTTGTTGGACTGAATTGACCTTCTCTTCTAGCCTCGAGACATACGGCGCCAAAGTCGATCAGATTAAAGCAGAGATCGGCGCGGCTGTATCCCAGGAGGAGATTGAGAAGGCGCTCAAAGCAAAGAAATATAAGGTGTTGACTTTCACTCATGTCGACACTTCGACAGGTCAGTGCTGCTGAATTTTTTTGCTATTCTTTGCATTAATATAAGAGTTATCCAGCGGTCTTGTCAAATGCGAAAGCTATTGCCGAAACAGTGCAGAGAGTTTCTCCTGATACCTTGGTATGACGCATATGTGACGGCGGAGCCTCTGGTTTCTAACATTCTGCTAGATTGTGCTAGACGGAGTATGTGCTGTCGCGAGTGAAGAGATCCAGTTCGATGCATGGGGCATTGATGTGGTTTTGTCAGCCAGTCAGAAAGGTTTAGGTACCCCTCCTGGACTCAGCATCGTCGTAGTCAGCCAGAAGGCCATAAAGGTCTTCGAGTCCCGCGCAACTCCTGTGACTTCTTACTATGCGAGCTGGAAAAAGTGCGCTTGCTGTGTCCACCATATTGTGCATGAGTGAGCTCATATATTCATAGGTGGCTGCCGATTATGAAGGCGTACGAAGCTGGCTCCGCCGCATATTTCGCCACCCCTCCAGTCAATCTTATCTACGCATTCCATGCTTCCTTGACATCCATCACCAAATCCTCACCTTCCCTAGAAGAGCGTTTCAAGCTTCACAAGGCGGCGGCTCAGCGGATCAGGGATACAGCCACGGAACTTGGTCTCAAGCAACTCCCTCTCGAGCCCGCTTTTGCTGCCAACGGGATGACGGCGGTGCGTGCTTAGCATATCATAGAAGAATTTACCGCAGTACTGACTCATCGCACTAGATTTACTTCCCAGATGGCATCAGCGCACCTGATCTGCTGCCTCGCCTCGCGCAGAAGGGTGTCGTAGCTGCCGGTGGCCTGCATACCAGTATCAAAGGTACATATTTACCTAGTTTCCTGTGCCCTCCATATGTCTGACCGTTATGCCGCAGACAAATACTTCCGCATCGGGTGGGCAAACTTTGTTACTCTCATGTACCAACACTGATCAGCTTTATCCTAGGCACATGGGCGTGACTGCTGTAGATGGTCAACGAGGAGATATCGACAAGATAGTCAACTCGTTGAGAGACTCGCTGGCGGAAGCGAAAGCGAGCAAGACCTCATAAGGGCCCAGACACAGAATAAAGCAATTGTAGCATGCTAACAGAAACAGTAGAAGTCTTAGGCTCACTTCTTGGAATCACACAATGCACATTTGCTTTAGAGTCCGGATAATTGTATATATTCAAGGACCGATAATAAAAGGACAAACCGCTTAGCGCTCTTTAACTTTCCCCATCTTCGTCTCCCCTCCCCCGCGTAGCGACCACCCCCATGGTGGAAACCTCGGACTACTATGGGCTCAGCTCGCGGCGATGACTCGCGATGAATGTAGCAGCGGCGACATAATCGAACAAAAGTAGCTGTGAGTTATGAAGGTAACCTGATTTCGGCAGGTCGATAGGCTCCAAGGCTTGAGTGACCAAGAGAGTCGTTGGCAGGTGGGAGCCAGGCGAAGAACAGAAGAGTCGTAGAATGTAACATGAAAAGGATGGGAACGACGCTCTGTGAGGCCCCGAGAGGGTGAGGCTAGCCTATACGCGCCCTTTGATAGTTATCTTGCGGTATTTCTCCTCGAATATTTTCGCAAGCTCTGGTGCGGCAGCTTTGCAGTCAAGCGTCTTTTGTGCATCCGGACTGTTTGGATTGGTGAAGAAAGCGCACTTATGATTCATGAGGAAATCCCGGGCTTCGATGAGGGATTGAAAAGCAAGCTCCTTGTGTATAACGGGAAGCGCAAGAGTTTTGTAACTGTTAGGTGAGTCAGCACATACTTGAAGCATGAAAGGTCAAGTTGCTCACGCTTTGCTCATAACAATGAGGGCCTTGATCCTCTCGCGGTCACTAAAGTGATCCATGATATAGCCACCCATATTGGGGGCGTCCAGGAACAGGCGGAAGAAAGCATGATAGTTGCCCATCGACACTGCTCGCTGGACATTGAGAGCATGGGAGACGGACGGATCCAATTTCTGCTTGGGTGTTAGTTGACCTACGTAAATATTCAGTTCTGCAGATGGATGCTTGTGAGTAAACTGTATTTAAGAATAGAATATATAATTTACCACTTCGATTACGGCCGTGCAGGAGCATGAGTATCCGATAGGCGGTAAATTCCTCTACACGTCCTGGAATGCCAAGCTCATAGAGGCTCTTCAAGGTGGCTTGACACTGGTTATATTCAACCATATCACTCTGTAGAAATAGTCAGAGAGGCACTTTGTCGAAGAAAATACTCACGGTCTCAAGGGCAATACGCGCGTGAATCTCGTAAACAGTAACGGTGAACTCATTCTTGATCCTTTGGACCTGCACAAAACACAAATTACACATGTATGACATCTATGCAGCAAACTTAGGGGACGGAAATGCGTACTGTGAGATCTTGACGGAGGCTCTTGAATTGACTGCACATCCAGTTGTATGTCGGAGCGGGTTTCTGTTTCCATCTTTTCTTTAGTTCATCGAGCGTGCGCTGCAATACTGAAAAAGGACGAATTTGTTCCGGTTTGGGTTCCTGGAATGTGGCTAGCAATCAGCCATTGTTTAGAGTTGTGAGAAAATACGCCCACAGTGGTCAATCGTAGATAGTCCTTGAAAATCTCTTGATTGGTACCTACGATGGTGTAGCGATCCCAATCTATGACGTTCTGGAGACATTCTGTGAGTATCAGCAATGATCAGAGCAACAGTGCGCATACCGGATCAGCGTCAGAGTCTTCAAATCCGCCTCCCCAAGTATTCTTGGCTCCGTAAGTATTCGATGTATTGCTGACAGCTTTGTAACCACCATATCCGCCATATCCGGATGGGGCGGTCTTCATTCTTTCAATCTCATGCTCACGTTGAAATCGTTGGGCCCGCCGGTTGAGGGCTGCCTGATCGTCAAAATCTATAGAGCTTGAGCCATTTTGAGCACCCTTAAGAGCGTTTTTCTTGGCCTTTTTAGTTGTAGCAACTACACTATCATTGCTGTAACAGCTGTGAGTGACGGAGTCACTAAATATAAGCCAGGCGTATTGACTCACCTCTTGCGCTTGAGACTTGGGGGCTTTGGCATCAAGCTGCATCGAGCTTCTCGTTAAGTGACATAAAAGGAGCATGATATATATTTTTGGACACACCTGCGCAACTGCATGCCTCCCCAGTCGATCGTATGCAGAGTTCCGTTGCCGTGGGCTTCTGCGATGACAGCTCTCAATTCAGCCTGGACTTCATCCTTGTTGAACTGTGTCATCTGTCTCATGCAATTCGTAACCCAGTCTCTGAAAGAGAATAAGTCCGGCGTGAGCGGCGTTGTGACGATGCAAAGCAGAAGGGGCGCACTTGAGCGGTTGAGGCCAGTTCGGTTGCGACATATTGAGATGCTTGAAGGGATTAGTTCTAGATCTAACACTTGATACTTAAGCAAGATGAAGAAAGAAATGTGTCGCCGACAGTGGTGATGAGGTACGTGGTAAGCAGTTTGCGGGCTCAGGCCAACTGCTCGGAAAAGCATGCATATGATGGTTCCCACGGCCAAGCAACACTGCGCTCACACTGCTCAGCTGAATTCCAATTTCTTTCACAACGGATCTCATTCCAGCAGACATTGAGACTCCCGAACAAAGTGATGTAGAATAATATTTATGAGAAGAAGCGGTTTGAATTTCCCCTCCAAATTACAGGTGAAACCCATGGTGAATCTAACCTTTGTCTAATGCTTGTCTACTGGCGGGTTGTAAACTGTAAAATATTATGAGTATCAAGTATACTTTGAAAAGTACGACCACAACTTACCGATTTTCCTGTTCTTCAGGGGAGTCCACTTGAAGCGCTTGACGTACAAGGAAAGTGCGGTCAACGCAGAGAAGGTGATGACGGCTTTGAGGCCAAGTCGCTTTCGCTCGTCATGCTCAGGCTCGGCTGCCCAGTTGAGGAAGGTGACAACATCCTTGGCCATCTGTGACGTCGTCGCGGGAGTTTCTAAAGTCAAAGAATCAGTATCGCTATACCCACAATGCAGGCTAGGTAATACATACTATCATCGTATTCAACCAGGCCGTCGAACAGAACTCGGGCCATAGAAATGGCACCACCGGGGAAGTAGGGGTTGTAGTTCATGCCTTCACGAATTTCAACACCGGCAGGGGGGTCGATGTAACCAGTGAGCAACGCGTAAACGTAGTCCTGAGAGCCTCGTGAATAACATGGTTGGGAAGCATCAGGACTGAACTCACCGCTGCACCGTGTCTAGCCTTGATGATCAAGCTCAGGTCCGGCGGGAGTGCACCACCGTTACCAGCCCGGGCGGCTTCCTCATTGGGGTAGGGGGGAGGCATGTAATCCGAGAGCTTTCCAGGACGCTGGAACATCTCGCCTTCATCGTTCGGGCCGTCTGTGTACTCGACTTCCTCCGCCATGGCCTTCACTTCGTCAACGGTGTGTGAAACACCGACGAGGTTGCGCCACGCGATGCGGTCGAGAGAATGGCAAGCCGCACAGACTTCGCGGTAGACTTGGTAGCCTCGACGAATGCTGTAAGAAGCTATGTAAGGGCTTGCGGCTCATGATAAACGGATGGACGGACCTGGCGTGATCAAAAGTGTCAAGGAGACCCTTGTGGGACCAGGGGAAAGAAGGTGGGTGGAGGCCGTGTTCTCCGGGGGAGCTGGCATGTACTTCGCCAATGAAGGGCAGGCTACCGTAGAGCTGGGTATACCAAGCGACCGAGCCAACGGAAAGCAGGGTAGCGGATGCCAGCGTCATGCGCGAGTTTAACATAGCCTGGAGCGATTCAGTTCAATATTCCAGCGCAGGTCATTGCAGGGATAGTTCTTACCTGGAAGGCGCTTGCATTGGGCGCGGCCCCACTCGAGGAGAATCGAACCTGCTGAGAACCGTTCGTCACCATTGAACGCCTTTCCATTAGGTCCACCCAGCAAATACTCACCGATGCAGAGCGCGTAGCTGATCCGAACGCGCCAGCCTTCTTCAGGGCGCCAGCAGGCAACCTTGCGAGCATTTGGAGTTGCAAGTTTTGGGAGGAGGAAAAGGTAGTGCGTGCGTAGAGACCGAGCGCGGAAATATGCGGGTGAGATATTTTGTCGGTGGCTATGCAGGATTCCGCCCGCCAATCGTTGTCCGGGGGTTGGTTAAGATAATTTATGAACCGACTTTGTTCTTCTCGATGTAAAATATGCATTATGGTCGGTTCAACCAGTATCGAGAGACTTCTCAAGTAATACAAAAATATACGCGCTTTTGAGGCACGTAGTCCGAGAACCCTAAAGACCAGAAGCTTGAGGCCTGTGGTAAATCGATAAGTATCTGAAGTCGGATGTTCGTGGTCCATTTTGCCTGCGATTACACACTTAGTGTGCCCATCATGAAAGGAAAGAGTCCAATTATTCTTTGCTACATGATAAAAACAAACTACCGCACGGGTCCATTTACAAGCAGAGAGAGGTAGACAAGAATACGGCGAGAAATATATGATAAAGGAGGGGCTCGACCAGCGCCCTTTTCGCACGTCAACCACTGGAACGCTCGTCGATGTAGCCGTAAGGTCATAAAGGAAATACCGAAATGCCCGAATGTCTAGAAAAGACACTCGCATGCCTCTGTAAATGAAGAAACAATCAGGGGGCGAGCCGAGGTTAAGAGGGGTGGAAAAGCGCACCTTCTGCACAACAGCAGAGACACATTCCAGCAAGACATGCGCAACATCCTCCACCGCCTCCCCCTGAACTTTGTTGTTGTGGAGGCTGTTGCCTATTGTGCAAGAACCAAGATTAGCCTCCCAAAAACATGAACCCAGATGTTCTGGGGACGCACACGTATACGGTCTGAGGCTGCGGTTGAGGCTGGTACCCTCCCTGAGCATACCCGGGCTGGCCCTGGTATGATTGTTGAGGTTGTTGGGGGTAGTATCCTTGCTGGGGGCCTCCTGTAATTTGAAATCAATACGATCATCCATAGAACGCCACAATGGCTCTGGCGCACCCTGTGGTGGGTAGTAGCCGCCCTGAGGTTGTCCGCCGCCGTAGTAATCTTTGTTCGACATTGTGGAGTAGGTGGGGTGAACGAGAAATGAAAGAGAGGGAAAGCGTTGGGATGGCGTCAGGTTATAAGTGGAAAAACCTCGTGCATTCAGTGCCGGTCCGGAACCTGTTGCGGTTGGCCTGTTTTACGCAGCCTCCTGTCAATGCACTGGCATGAGGCGAGACAGGGCGAGACAAAGACTTGTTCCTCAGAGGCAAAGCTGCAGTTGCTAGCACAGCGTTTCCCAAATGGTCCGCAATGTCCGATGCAACGCAAGGGTCACTAATTATGTGAATGAACGAGAACAAGTATTTTGTTTCTTGTGCGACTCTTGTCATTATCAGGTCCTGCCGTTAGGTTGTCCCGCATTGTCTTGGCATCTTAGACAGGCGGCTCCTTTTTTCAACGTTTCTGACGACTCCAACGCTTCTCGGTGCGCTTGATGAGCCGATCTTCCAAAGCTGTGCTCACGTTGCCTCAATGCACCCGCAGCTGCTGCGAGGCTACAAATGTATTCCGTGTCCAGGATACTGCGGACTCCTCTGCGGTACCACCGAATCCGACCAGGCTTCGGAAACGTGCACGTGGCCGAGGCGATCAACGAGTTTCAAAATTAGGTTTCTGGTCATTGTCTATGTGTAATCTTCTATAGTACGTATTAGCACACAACTTAAATCAATGATCGCTATTGTCGAGGTCATGTCTGGTCATACCCCCTTTCCTCCGAACTCAGCCAGGTAAACATGAGCTTTGCCAAGCATCCAGATTGGGAAAGCGAATTTGAAGTTCGGGTAAGAGATTGCGCAGTTCTTATTAAACACCCCTTCAATGGCCTCCTGCGGCCACGAGCCGTCCTATCGAAATAATGAGCCATGATCCGCGGTTAAAACAGAGCCTAAAACGCCTTACCGGCAATTGACGCGACATGACCAGCTGCACTGCTTTACGGACGGGCTCCGGGTCAGGATACCGAGCGTACATAAGCGCCATGGCTGCCCAACATGTCTGCACAATTTGCGTGTCGGCGTGCTCGATCCACGCGGACATCTCACAGGACTAGTGAGGTAAAGTAAGTTGATGCATTGCTTCGGCTCGAAGTGTCAATTACCTTGTAGCTCTCTCCCCATCCCCCGTCTACTCGCTGCTTCTTGATCAAGAAATCGCAAGCTCTCTTCGAGTGTTCGCTGTTCTTGTAGAATTCCCCGACAAGGGAAAGGCTTTCCAAAGCAAACTGGGTGGCGTAGGTGAAACAAATGCCCCATGAGCCAACCCAGCCGCCCTCTGGCTTCTGTGCACTATGCAGATAACCGATGGCACCGTGGATGGTCCGCCTGCCGGAAAATATCAATGTCAATGTTTAATAGATCTTGAAGACACATACTCGATTTCTGCAGCTCGATAGTCCGGGTAATGCCTGCGGTAAATCGAGAGGGCAGTGATCACAGAGGTTGTGCATTCGGGATAACAATATTCGATCATGATATCACCTAGAAGGCCGTTCAGCGGGACTGTTGTTTATTGGATATCAACACCCACCAAAGACTTCAGCAGGGTTAAGCCATTCAAGCCAACTGGGCCCTCGGATTAGCTCATAGCTGGCAAATCCACCGTTGGGGTTCTGCAGAGTCAGCATGCAGTCTACAGCATCGCGCATCCGTTGTTGCGAAACGAGCTTAGGCGTTGATCTATGGGACTTCAGCGCAGGCACGAATTGAATAAACATTGAACTGACTGTAGTTGCTCCTGGATGTAAAGCACCGCCTTCAAACCTTCGCCGGTGCAATCACTGACTGTGTAGCCTTGCTCCTTGGTGCTAAATGGCCAAGCCCCCTTCGTCCGGTGGCGATATGAAGTCTCGTAGTGCTTTGGATTCTCGGTCATCTGGCATTTTTCTAGCCAATCAAGCGCTTTCACCAGGCTTTCCTTGTTATTGTCCTCTTCGGCCAAATCGCTCTCTACCAGCGCCTGTGTGATGAATCCGATGTCCCACAACTGTGATCCATTGGTTCCGCACATCATCATACCCTCGTGGCCTATCCACATGAAATCGCGGCGCTTTATCTCGTGTTGCTTATATGCCTCGCTATCGGGCCCTTCTACATGCGCGCGGGCAATGAGATTCATCATCTTGGATACAGGTCCAAGGGTTTGGTAGGACGTGTTCTCGTCCTCAAGGACGATGAGCTCGTAGGCACGCTTGCAGGCCGCCTGGCGGACTCCAGGGATTTGGCAAGATTCGTATGCAGCTATTGCGACGTTGATCATGTCGAACAACTTGGTGTGTGGCGAATAAAGGTCTTCAGCTGCGACGTTGTTTCGCTGAGCTGGCCAGTCTATTTTATAGTAATTCTCGGTATACAGTTCCTGAGGCCTAAATCAGTAAACTTGCCGCCGCAATCAGCAGGGCACATACCTCGCGCAGGGAGCGAATTAAATCATTTTCCTCTGCTTTGTACTGAATACCATAAAGGTAACACATGGGAACGTAGACGGTGCGGACGTGTATCCACCATTTGTGTGGGTGGAAGGGCACCCAATCAGGAAGAAGCCTGTACATCTATAAGCAAGAAGCAATACCAGGATGCCAAGATACACACCAAAGCTCGGGTGGAACGGGATTGTTGCCCTCCCATTCATACACATTCAGGATCGAAAGCCAGAATTTACCCCACGCTGGGCTACCAGTCGCGCCACCTTGACGTCTAGTCAGTTATCGTATATATAAAGCTGAGAGCACTGATCTGACCTAGCTTATGAAGTGTAGCGCGAGCTTTCACCATCACAGGGTGCTCGGCAGAGACTCCGAGTATGCGCAGAGCAGTATAATTCAGGCCTGTTCCAAATACCGTAGAATGACCTTCGATGTGTCTGTTCGGGCCATCAGTAATACTTTGCGTCTTCACAGTGGGCGACTTACATTCCCCAGCCTCCGTCTTCGGGGTGAGCGCGATTGAACAAGTAGCGAATCATTTCAAGCTTTTCTTCGTGTTTGAAGGGCATGCCAGTGACATAAGATCCAATTACAAGTCCTGGCAATAGGAACATGGGCCCCCCATATTCCCCTGCCCAATGGCCGTCGTCAGACTGCAGGTGCTTGTAGAATGTGTATCCATTGCGCGCGGAAGACAAAGGATCCATGGCTCGAGGTAGGGTTGGCAGACCCTACAAAGCGGTTTCAGTGACGGAGCAGCATATAATAGAGGCACTCACCAGTGGCAGACCCAACCAATACTTGTCCACAGAATGTTGCGGCCAACGTTCACACTCTTCGTCCGTCTGTAGGTAATGCCACACATGACGACCACCATCGTTGACAAGCAGTCTCCAGCGACTGTATTCTGTGAAGGTTTCTTTCCCGGAGTCGGGAACTTGGAGTGGTAGGTACGACATGGGAGAGAGCAAGAGGAATATTAGTGCCAAACATCATACGATCGAGCAGTATTAAGTGCTTCTAGACATCATGTCACTTCGAGGCGCTCTTCGGAACGTTTACCGCGCGACGCGCCTGAACTTGGTTTGCGACCATGACTATCGCCTTTCGGGATTCCACTGTTGTTGTTATTGAGACTGGGAGGACTCTGATTCGAGCAGGCATTGGGCTCGCCGAACTTCTCAAAACCCCAAGCTTGGTGCGTCTATCAGCAGTTGGTCGGGGACCGAGCACATCCTAAAGACGCTGCTAGGAAATCCCTGCGCGCGTTGGACTC
The DNA here is from genome assembly GCA_014898675.1 of Athelia sp. TMB. Classification (NCBI taxonomy): domain Eukaryota; kingdom Fungi; phylum Basidiomycota; class Agaricomycetes; order Atheliales; family Atheliaceae; genus Athelia; species Athelia sp. TMB. The sequence goes on along the minus strand of JACXVL010000211.1, from coordinate 52,248 downwards.
AGGAAAAGCGCGTTTAGTGATACCATTGATCACTCAAACAACCCGCTCACAAATGGGAGACCTAATGGTGTCCGCACTTCCGCTTCCACTATACATGCCTCGGATTTGCCCTATCATTCGTCGCCCTCTGCAAAAGTGAACGATTACCTTATTGGCGCGCAACTGGAGGAAGCTTTGGCAGCGGGGCAAGAAATTATCATATCATGGCCTTTTGCAGATGGAGATGTTCGTGATTGGGTACAGGCCGAGGCAATATGGTGCGAGGGCAGACCTTCACCATCCCGATCAAACTAACGCTCGCACAGGAAACATATCCTCTTTCGCCACTTGCAACTTCGCAGAGCCCAAAATGAATCGCCTGTAATGCTCTGCATGGCAGCTGGTATCTCGCGTGACTCCTACTCTCGCATATCCCAAATCTTCTTTGAGCGCTTCAACGTCGCAGGCTTCAGCATTCTTCCAAGACCAATGGCTCAGCTTTATGCCGCAAATACCTTGAATGGCGTGGTGGTTGATATAGGTTACGATCGAACAGATGTCACACCGGTTTATGAAGGATTCATGGTGGAGCGCGCAAGAGCAGCTACCGATCTGGGTATCAAGGATTGCCAGGCATATCTCGCGCAACTCCTTCGCTCCAATCAATCTGTCATAGCAGCCATATCAGAATTAGATTCTGCGAGTGTCCAACAAACATTACTGGATCTAGCGAAAAAGATTTGGGAGGACGGATTAGTGAAAGTGCCTTCAGATGGGCAGACCGTGGAGGCGTCAGATGATGACGGCGTCACAGACATTGCAGCCATCGTGGTAGCTGGTCGGGAGAAACAGGTCATTGAAGCTGGGACGAAGAAGAAGGCAACTGCCAAAGCCTCGGCGGCAGAGCAAGCAAGAGCCAAGGAGGTTGAGGCTCTGGATTTGGTACAGGTCGAATTCCGTGGGCACACTTTTACTCTGGGAAAGGAACGCCATCGCTTCTGCGAACCATTGTTTGATCCCACATTACTCCGAGGCTTGAAGGACGTACAGAGCGAAGAGTCTAGGCCTGTGCAGGATGCGGTAGGTCATGCTGTAGACTTGGTCGAAGTCGATTTACGGCAATACGTATGGGCTGGGCTGTTTGTGACCGGTGAACTGACAAACCATGTCAAAGGTACTCGTTTCTTCGCTATGCAATTATCCCCCATGTCTCATCTCCAGTAGGTATCGGGACAGCACTGCAGTCTCGCCTCGCACCGTACATCTTGTCCAACCCGGACCAGCAGAACGATGTGCAAACCCGCTCTATCAAAGTTCTTGGTGTACCAGACTACTTCGCAGAGTTCCGAGAGAAGGGAGAAAACTTGGCAGCGTTCTTAGGCTCGAGCATTGTCGCAAAGGTGGGTCAAAGATGGCTTCTCCCGACAATGCGGAAGTAACCTGTAACTCCTTAGGCGGCCTTCAATGATGCTCACGGGAAGAATTTTGTGTCAAAGGCGGACTACGTGGAGCTAGGCCCAAGAGCTATTATTGAGATGTCTGCCGCTTTGCTCTAAAATGTATACGCTTTGTTGACTTCTGCGATTGAAAAGCCACGCCGAGAAAAAATAATTAACATTCTGATTTCTTCTTGGTCGTCAAGAACTGGATTTTGGCGAACGCAAAGCTTCTGAGGAAAAGTAAAGTCCAACTGCAAATCAACGAGGGCTGGTTGGACACCCAGGTTTTCCCACGGCTCACGTGTTTAATTCCGAATTCGGTGCCAGTGAGGAAGACGGAACTGTGCTGAGCACCTCATGATGGCGACCTACGACGATTTTTCATCGGAATCACCTTCCACTGGTCTTCCACGTACCATCGTCTTACAGAAAGTAAGTCTCCTCATCTGTGTCTTGAACCTTTTTAACACATTTGGACCAGGAGCGATGGCCAGCTTATCTGCAGTCGCTCGCATCGCGTACCTGGCCTCAGATGTGATTATAGACTCCCAGCCTGCACTTCCAGCCAAGTCAGCTTTTTCGGAGACCTTTAATGCACTTGCGAAAACTGCATCGCATCGTGCCAAATTGATCTTCGTACCACAAGGTGGAGATCCCGGCCAGACAATCCTTCAGAGCCGAAACGCGAACCTTACTTCCTACACGGGGTCCTCCAACTCAACAGTCCTGACTCGCTTGGTATTGCACCTCGCCGAGATATCTTCTGCGCCCGTGGTGCTGCATCTGTCCATTAGAGACGACTTAGCGGACGTGCTCCTTCTCCGATCGGCAGTCTCATTCTTCTTGGTTTCATCAACCCCTCAGCAAGCCCACGACAATGCCTTGCTCGCATCTCGTCTTGCACGAATGGAGAAGAAGGCGGTAGTGCATGCATTTTATGCCGATGATACGGAGGGAGGAATAGAGGAGATTGCGGAAGAACGAGTTCAGCCGTTCCTAGTGGAGGAGGGTCACAATCTTCCGAATGGCGTTAATGGCCACGTTCTTCCACCAAACCCAACAGACCATGCCCTCGGCGAAGCTTTCAGGGCCTTCGAATCCGCCAGCATCTCCACCCAGACTCTTACAGGCAGATCGCAGCCACCCCTGGTGCAGAGTGGTGCGAATGAGCCCCACACAGTATTATTCACGCTCGGCCGCACAAATATCTCATCCTCGGTGGATGGTGTCTCTTTGGTTTCTGTGTCTCTTCTCAATCCTCTACCAACATCCCGCATCTTAACACTCATTCCGCCTTCGGTCACTCGCGTCCTTGTGCTGGAACAGGTGCATACATGGAGTATGAAGTGGACGCCCCTCTACCTTGATGTCATCAGTGCTGTACAGTTGCGCGAGCACCAACCGGTAGTACAGACCGGGTACCTTTCTCCCTCGACTTCCACCACCGCAGCAGAAATCACTCAACTAATCGAGGATGCTGCGTCACCCTCGTCTGCACGCCTGACGCTGGGAGCTGCACCGGTGACCTCGGAGAGCTCCTCCCTGCAAGTCCCTCATGTACCCAGCCATGAGGCATCGTACACCAAAATCCTCGCCCACCTCTTCTCGGACCGGCTAGAGGTTGCCAATTCTCCCTCACTTGTGCCGTCGCAGGGAGCTCACGCCACCAGCCCGGAGTTTGCTTTGGGCCGCGTTCGCGGTCAGTTTGAGCGGCGTGCAGAACTCGTGTCTGCAGTGCAGGATCTCCTCGCAGAACCGTCCATTGAAAAAGATCTTCATTCTCTCCTCACTAATTGGATTCTCGCGAAGGACGACCCGGTGAAAAGCCGTGCTCTTGGAACTCAGATCACGGATAAGCTCTCATCAGCATCTGTCTCACTGCCGGCAGTTGCGAAGATCGTCTCTCTTCAAGTTCATTTCCCGTCCATGTCAAGATGGATCATTGGCTCAGACGCATGGGCTTACGATCTTGGGTCCTCGGGGTTGCATCATGCCATTGCCTCAGGCCTCAATGTCAATATCCTCATCCTCGACACCCTCCCGTACTCTGAGCGCCAATCCGCGGATCCCGCCCGCCGTAAACGCGACATCGGCTTGTACGCCATGTCCCATGGGGACACGTATGTTGCGAGTGTCGCTGTATACTCATCCTATGGGCAGGTCCTCCAGTCCCTCGCGGAGGCGGACAGCTTCCAAGGCACAAGTGTGGTTGTTGCATACCTTCCATACACCAGCGAAGCGTCGCCCGCGCTTGAGGTTTTGAAGGAGACGAAGATGGCTGTGGACGCCGGGTATTGGCCGTTATATAGGTGGGATCCGAGGAAAGAGAAGGCTGGCAAGGAACCGTTCTCGCTGGATTCTGATGCAGTGAAGAATGATCTTCAGCAATTTCTGGACCGCCAGAACCATCTTTCGCAGCTCGTGCGCTCGAAACCCGAGTACGCAACAGAGCTTGTTAGCAGCTTGGGTAAGAACCTTCAGGACGCAAGACAGCAGCGGGCACAGCAGGCTTATAATGACCTGCTCACTGCTATCGATGCGCCTCCGGTGCTCATTCTATACGCATCAGACGGGGGTGCCGCAGAGAAGAAGGCGAAGCGGCTCGCAAACCGAGCAAAGGCGCGGGGGCTCACTGCTACCCTCGCCACGTTGGATTCCTTGCCGCTTGACACGCTAGCAGAGGAGGAGCATGTAGTATTCATAACTTCAACAGCTGGGCAAGGCGAGCCGCCTCAAAATGGGCGTACCTTCTTCAAATCTCTTAACGCCGCTGTCGCACGCAACGAAGCAAACAAGCCTCTCGGGAAAATTCGTTATACTGTCTTCGCTATGGGTGATAGTCACTACTGGCCGCGGCCCGAAGATGCGCACTATTATAACAAGCCCGGCAAGGACCTTGACTCCCGATTGGCCCAGCTCGGGGGCGAACGGATTGTGGATCTGGGCTTAGGTGATGACCAAGACGCAGATGGACCTGAGACGGGATATAAGGTTTGGGAGCCATCGTTGTGGAAGGCACTGGGAGTGGATTCCGTTGAGGTGCTCGAAGCAGAGCCCGAACCGATCACCAACGAGCATATCAAGGCTGCATCTGGATATCTTCGTGGCACAATTGCCGAAGGGCTCCAGGATACCACAACAGGCGCTTTGGCTCCCAGTGACGGCCAGTTGACCAAATTCCACGGTATCTACCAGCAGGATGACCGAGACATCCGAGACGAGCGTCAAGCTGCGGGCGCGGAGCCTGCTTACAGCTTTATGATCCGGGTCAGAATGCCCGGAGGGGTTTGCACACCGGAGCAGTGGCTGCAGATGGACCAGATTGCGGATGAGCATGGATCGGGGACCTTCAAGATCACAACCAGACAGACGTTCCAGTTCCACGGCGTTATCAAACGGCACTTGAAGCCCTCAATCCAAGCTATTAACAGGGCGCTCCTCGACACCCTGGCTGCTTGTGGGGACGTCAATAGGTCAGTTGCGCAATCGCGTTTCCCTCTGTTACGATACTGAATTATTATTTCAGAAATGTGATCTGCTCAGCGATACCGACACTTTCCAAGTTGCACGAACAGGTATATGAATTCTCCAAGGCTGTGAGCGAGCACCTCTTGCCACGCACGACGGCCTATCACGAGATCTGGCTGGATAAGAAGCTTGTGGCTGGTGAGGCTGTCAAAGACTTTGAGCCTCTTTACGGCGAATTCTATCTACCTCGTAAAGTGAGTGAATGGCTGTTGGATCGCTTTTCTGCTGCTCACTCAATTTCTTTCAGTTCAAAGTTGCAGTCGCTGTGCCCCCTACAAATGATGTGGACGTCTATGCCAACGATCTTGGTTTCATCGCCATCGTCAACCCCGCGTCAGGCGAGTTGTCGGGTTTCAATGTCACCATCGGCGGTGGCATGGGCGTGACACACGGAAACAAGAAGACTTATCCACGTCTTGGGAATTGTATCGGTTTCTGCACCGTTGAACAAGGTCCCGTCGTGGCGGAGAAGATCATGCTGGTGCAACGGGACAACGGAAATCGTGCTGAGTGCGTACACCATTACCTCGCGATAAAACATAGATCATTCACTAAAGTGTCTCACCAGCCGCAAGAACGCCCGCCTAAAGTATACCATCGATCGCATGGGGCTCGACGCTTACAAAACAGCCGTCGAGACTCTCTTGGGATACTCACTTGCCCCTGAACGGCCGTTCTCTTTTGACCGAAATGTGGATGACTATGGCTGGGTCCAGGGCCAGAACGGCAATCACCACTTTACGATGTTCGTCGAGAACGGACGCATTCAAGATGAACCCGGCAAAGAGTTCAAATCTGGCCTTGCCGAGCTCGCAAGAGTGCACAAAGGCACTTTCAGGCTGACAGCAAATCAGCACTTGATCGTGGCTGATGTTCCAGACCAGAATTTGGCGGAGGTCAAAACGATCTTGAAGAGGTGGAACATGGATAACTTGAGTCAGACTGGATTGAGATTGAGTAGTTCAGCGTGCGTTGCGTTCCCGACCTGCGGGCTTGCCATGGCCGAGTCTGAGAGGGTGAGTACCGACTACAGCTCTCTCAACGTATACGTTCACTGACAGCGCTTGCAGTATCTTCCCATCCTAGTCGACAAGGTGGAATCCATCTGTGAAGAAAGCGGCTTGCGGAACGACTCGATTGTAATGCGCATGACGGGTTGTCCCAACGGTTGCGCTCGACCCTACGTGGCCGAAGTTGCCTTCGTCGGCAAAGCGCCGGGAACATACTCCATGCTACTTGGTGGTGGGTATTACGGGCAAAGGCTGAACAAAATTTACCGGGGTAAGTTCAATTCGATTTCATCTCCCTCAGCATTTCCTCACGTACGCACGATCTCTACAGAAACCGTCACTGAGCCAGAAATCCTTGCCATCCTCAAGCCAATGATCAAGCGCTATGCCCTCGAGCGGTTGGATGGCGAGAAATTCGGTGATTTCGTCATTCGTGCTGGATACATCGCAGCTACTACAGAGGGCAAAGCTTGGTACGATGCGATGGGTGGAGAGGGTGAACATAAAGAGACTTCGTCGGTTTAGGTGCATTTGAAAATACTGTAATATTAATTCGTGATTATGCGAAGCATTTTCGAACAAAATCGCACTGTGAAAATTCTCGGGAAGCAGGATGTTGCATGATTGTCATACTTTTATAGGGATACATACGATAGTCCCAGAAATGTGTGTACAAAAATTTCCTTAAGCCTGTGTTCCCTCCGCGAATGTGAGGAGATCGCTGTCTCCTTGGTCGCTCACAGTCATGACACTGCCGATGAATTAGGAACAACTAGAAATATGCAACGAAATCGACTCACCCGACACGGAAGAGCTTTCCAGCAGCGGTACCGAGAGCAACGTTGGTGCCACCAAAGTGGTGCACAGTGGTCTTAGACAACATGGCGTAGTACTCGAGCTCGGATTTGCGCAGAGGCGGGCAGTTGCCAGCGATTAGCACAAGCTTGGCTAGATCACGCATATGTTAGCTCAAGGGACCTTCTCAGCCTCACGCTCCAGTCCCCAGGTGAGAGGCAACTAAATTTGTGCTCACCCTTTCCATTACGCATTTGCTTGAGGGCAGACTTGTACCCCAGTGAGTACTTTCCCGACTTGACGACGAGGGCAAGACGGGAGGAGATGGACTCGCTTGACTTGGTCGCCTTGGATTTCTTGGAAGGGGCCATCGCTGTTGTCGGATATCGTGAGTGGTGGAGGTGGATTGACCGATTCCACCGATCGCCTGCAAGGCAGCTTCCGACTGGGTAGTTTCTCACGGGGTGGGATAAGGTTAAGAGAAGTCCAAAAATCACACAAAAGGAAATCTCTTCAGCCACCATGTTGACGCTTTGGGCTGCGGGCCTCCGTCTCGAACACTCATGATTAATACTGCTGCACGAAAAGCTTCCTCAATACCCGATTCTTCTCCCTCATCGCGCTTCTTGATTACTTTGGAGGGCCTACGACTTCTGTTCTCGGTACTTCTCGGAAGACATTGCCCTTCACCAGTCACTCGTGCCTTCAGCCACCCATCCCTTTGGAGCCGCGGACAGCCGTACTTCAGGAACTAATGACCAGACTTTGTGCTATCTCTTTCATTATATACCTGCAAGTGGTATCACATGAAGCTGCTATCAAATCAACTGGACCCGTGCGCTTGACACGAATAGTTACCACCCGAGTGCAACGATTATATAAGTACTAGGCAGGTGAAGTATCGCTTTCCATTCTGCCTTTCATCTTTAGTCGCGATGGGACAAACCAAATTCATCTTCCCCACATCTGCCCCTTCTACCGCCAGGCCAATTGTGGCTGACAAAGTGCGTGCCCTTGACCACAAACCCATATCGAGACTTATCGTGAGGTCGTGACAGTCTTCAACAGCGGGGGACATTCTGTATCGCCTAGACTGTCACCCAAACATGGGATCTTCACGCACAGTTCAATGCGGGCCCAAAGAGCGATACGCCCTTCCAGATGAACTTGCTCGCGGTGAGCCTCCTCTAGTCGGCATAAGCATGCGTGCTGATCAGCCGCGCTCCAGTTGGGCACTCCTGCGATCCAAATGTCGCATTCGACTTCTCAAGTGCTGACCGTCGCGAGTGGCATGTGCGCGCAGTGAAGGATATCGAGGCCGGTGCTCCGCGTAAGAGCGTGGCTATTCAACCGTTTTACTTCAATACTGATTGCGGACAGTAACGTACTTCTATCCGAGCACTGAATGGACGCTCACCGCACCCTTCGAGTGCAATTGCGGTGCACGAGTAGGTAACTCTCCTGCGCACACATTTATCCGAACTAACGGGTTCGGTAGACTTGTCTGGGCACTATCCAAGGTGCCAAACAACTTGACCGCGAGACGCTCATGCGCAGACCTCACTTGAATCCATGGATCCTTTTTGACGAGCAACGACATGCAGGTGCAAATAGCAAGTGCGTAACTTGCGGAGAGGGTGGTAGGGCGGGCGGTCGTTGGGTGTGCGCCTGTAGTCGGCTTTGAGGCAATGAAAATGATTATGCGCAGGAGATCGAGTTTACGCATCGCATTGTATATTAGTAATTTGGCTGGGATGTTGAAACATTATCGTAAGCAGTGCCATCCCAGAGAACTTGAAACGGGAATAGCGCTGACTCCTCCGTTGCACCCGACGCTATAGACACGGCAAAGCACGACATCCGCTTGAGCCCGCAGCCATCGAGTATCGAGCAAGACGAAGGCAGAACGTACACTCTTGTAGTAGCCTCTGGATCCACATTGCCTCTGGTCAAAGGAATCGGGACATGCTGCACCTCCTACTGGTTCGCATCCGGCGGCCAGGGAATCACAAGAAAGTTGACAATGGTTAGAGTAGATTTTCCTGGAGATCGAAAGCAGCGAGTGTGAGCAATTTGGGGAATAAGGATGGCGAGAAGCGAGACGTGACGAACCAAGTGCGCGCGACTCGCGGGTAACTATCGTCGTCGTGGCCCTTCTCGAACCGATCTTGGGGCAAACAAAATTTGAGGCACACAAGGTCAAGATATCGAACGACACATTGATGGGAACAATTGGATTGCAGAATAGAAGGATAGCTTGAGACGAAAGCACGAAAGCAATGTGAATAAACAAGGCTGTGTAGTGTATGATTAGCGCACAGCATGGCTTGTAATATGATAAAATTGTCGAGTCGTAGTTGGATGCCAAGCCTTGACGCGCCTGATAGTCATGGTGGCTGGCGGATGGTTACCGTCCGAACAGCGTCGCCCATAGCATCGATGGCGGTTGCTGCAACTTGCTCGTCGACCTTGATGACAAATGTGTCCCAAAGTATACTAGTCGGCGGGTCTGCATCTGAAGGTGGCGGGTTGATGATGCGGCACGGAGCTGACAGGCAAGCGTTCACGGCCTCTGGCGGCTTCAGCCGTGACACTAAATCCAAAACCGGATCCGGCGAGTGCAGAAATGGAGTTAAGTCCTCAAGTTCAACTGAGACATCTTCTACATCCTCCTCGACATCCTTATCTTGCGCTGTTAAACGGCTCCATTTGCGGGACAGACCAGCTCCAATGGCATTATATGCACCCTTGTGCTTCTGGGAGCCGGGTCGGACAGGGAGCAAGTCACATGTTGTAAGTGAGCTGGTGTTGGGGAGGACTTGAAGTGGCGGAGGCGACACTACTAGCACAGGAGCCGAAGGAATGTAAATGGGTTTGAGCTGAGAAAAAAAGATCTGGGTGTTGAGAAGCCCAGTATGGAGACTTTGCACATGAATCTCGAGCAAAGCAAGTCGTTTGAGGTCTTGAACACATCCTGAGCCCAAATTTTGTTAGAACACAATCATTTCTTCCAGGTAACAAAGCGAACCTAAGATGGGACAGGGAACTGAAACCCGAACCATATGGCTGAGCCTGACATGGCTTACAAGCTCGTTCAAGGTTGGGTGAATGCGTCCTGAGCAAGCATGCAAGTAGCAAACCCAGTTGTTGTCCTAGAAGGGCACCATCTTAGCATATCTTCCCACGTGAGGGGCTTAACACATACATTACTGTTGTAACCCTTCTTGCAGTGGCGGACAAGGTGCTATAAAAGAGGTGATGTTGAGTTATGGCTGCTAATCAGACTTGGAATACATTGAAAGAGTGATGAAAACTGATCATCAATATATAAAGTGCCGGGAATGAGATGTGGGGGAAGTATATGATCCAAAGAGGGAGACCATGGATATGGATCCCATATCTAATTAGGAGTCTCATACCTGGTCCAGTAGACTCCAGCAATTCATGACCCTGTTACAGTTCTTCCATTCACAGGAGAACTTCCCCACAGTGTCCCTTGCTCTGTTAAGGAGCTCCTCCGGGGTGAGGATAAGGCTTGTCATTTTGTTTTTGAGCAGAGCAAGAGGTCTGAGAGATGGAGAATCAGGATGTGTCTTCAGACACTAGATCAAAGCAAGCAGCATAAGTACACCAGTGACAGTGAAGAAACGACGATGTTGGTCCCGCGATGCAGATGAATCAAAGTTGTTCAGCAAGTGTTTCGGACGCGACTGAGGGCAATGAAGGATGACTAAGCACATGGTATCCTAACCTCGAGACGGGGTCTCATTTTTGCTCAACGTAGTCTAAGGCTACATCAATTATCGAAGTACATATCATGTTTGGCTACAAATATAAAGGGATATTAGCTCATTGATAAATATATCAACAAGTGTGTTGACCCGACTCAATCCCACAGCAGCGAAGTGACCAGCCGAAAGAGCAGCACAGCAAATACACTCTGTTTCCCCGAAGCGCTCATTTCCCACTAAGCGCCTTCATGCGCGCCTCGACCGCCCGCGCACGGCGTTCTCGCTCGACTTTGATGCGCATCTCAGGTGTGAGGCCCGTCGTGCCCTCTTGACCTCCAGATGAGCCCCCGAGCCTCCTTGGACCAGTGTCGTGAATATCTCTTTCCACGACCTTCTTCGGCGTCTCCGGCACAATATCTCTCTCCCTTTCTCTCTCCCTTTCTTTATCGCGTGCCTCACGCTCACGAACTCGCTCCTTTAGCCCCTTTCTTCTCCCCTTTTTCTTCTCCTCCGCCCGCGCCTCCATTTCTCTACTCAACGCACTCGGTACGCGAGCGGCACCTAACCAATCCCATTGCGTCGGGCGGTCATAAGCTGCACGCCGGAAGATGTTGCGTATCGCGCGGGTATGTGCGAGATCGTACGCTGTTCTGCGCGCATTTGGAGCTAAGGGAAGCGCGGTGCTCTCGTCCTCCTCCTCGTCATTTTCTTCGGGGACAGGCGCAGGGGCGGCGGATTTGGACGATGGAATCGGAACAGGAATGGTCGGGTCGGCATGGAGCTCGTCGAGTAACCAGGCCGTGACATCCTCATGTCCGTTGAGCGCCGCAGTCTGGAGGAGTGTGCTCGTTTTGTGGCTCTCGACCGCCCAATCTGGGATTTTTGCGTCCACTCCACCTGCGAACTGATCCTGTTCGCGCGCCCAGAAAGAACGAAGCGGTTCGAGACGGCCCTTCGTCACCATCTCAAGTAGTCTGCCCCATCTGTCACGGACCGCTTCCTCTTCTTTGGTTAATTTAGGCTCTTCCACTCTTTGCACAGGCACAGGTACAACCGCGGGAGTGGGTTTAGGTTTAGGTTTGGGAAGAGATGCAAGGTATGCCTCGTCCTGTGCCCTGAGAGCATCTTCGGTTAAATTCCCGGTCTTGACCCTCGCCAACTCTCCCAAGCACCTCGCCAGTTCACCCTGGGTCGGTCTGCGAGTAGGGAATGGGAAACCCCGCAGCCTTTCATCCTTCTTCGTGAGCACGCTGCCCTCGTAGTCCCCTAAGAATATGCGCCGGTTCGCTCCGGATGCACGTATGAAGATGCGCTCACAGCCCTCAAGGTCCTCGGCCCAGTCGGAGAGTAGAGTGCGAATGTCGGACTGGAGAGAAAGTTCGCCATACCGTCGCAGTTGGGCTCCTGCAGATTTGGCGTTTCCTTTAGCGTTGTCGTTCAGACCTTGGGAGCCTCCTTGTTTACGTCGAGCTGATCACGATGAAGTTGTCAGTTGTATTTTGTTGAATGGAAGTGATCTCAATGACGCACTGGTATATCTGTGGAACGTTTTGTGCAGAATTATCTCGGTTTCTGGCTTGGGTTTCTTTTGCTTCTTTTTTCCTATCCCCTCTTCGTTATCTTCGCCGTCTTTGCTAACTCTTGCCACAGCACCCGCAAAATGACCACCCGCTACCATGAACAAGGCCCATGTCCTTCCTCCCTCGACGGGTTGTTGCATGCGCTTGAGCTCTTCCAGAAA
>JACXVL010000211.1:2877-40015 GCA_014898675.1 Athelia sp. TMB | reverse complement strand
CTTCGCCGTCTTTGCTAACTCTTGCCACAGCACCCGCAAAATGACCACCCGCTACCATGAACAAGGCCCATGTCCTTCCTCCCTCGACGGGTTGTTGCATGCGCTTGAGCTCTTCCAGAAAACGGCCAGGAGCGTCAGGCGAGAGGGGGAAGTGCGGCGCAAGGAAGGAGAGTGGAAATAGAACTTTGTATATGCCGACTTGGGTGGATGGCGGGGAGTGGAACCACATCAAGGCCGTCTGTGGTATTTTCTTCTCGGCATCGGCGTCGTCTTCTTCCGGAACACGTTCGAGAGCAGTTTTCTTCATAAGCGCGGACACTGCATCCTCGTCCGATTCCTCTTCATCGTCGTCAGAGGAGGACTCCGACCCAGAGATAGAGTCTTCAAGAGCGTCCACAAGCTTTGAGAATTCATCTTCTCCTACAGGTGTAGCGTTGGGAGATGTAAGACGTAGCTTGACGTTGTATCTGTGCCAATCGGAACGGAAGTGCACTCGCTGCTCCTCAACATCGAGGAAGGTCGCTGCTGGGCAGATTGTACACGCTCGCGCTCCATTCGAGTGTGGCTGCACTGGATGAGGTGTCCGAGAGCTGGCCTGCGCTTGTGCAGGGGCGATGGCCGGTTGAGAGACGAGGGTGCGAGGCGTCAAAGTATCAATCAGGTGTTGCGGGAGTGAGAAGACGTTGTAGGAATGATAGGCCATCGTAGCAGGCAACTTTCCAATAAAGGTCTAGCCGATAATGTTGTGGCTGATATACCAAATCAACGAGGAAGATGACTTGCTATGACTGTTTGACCGAACGGAAGCGAGATATCGCAGGCACCGTGTGCTCAGTTGACGTACAGCCTTGTTCCACGGCTTCAAATATCAGCGGCTTCTAGGGGCTGAGTTGGTTTATGGTTCGAGTACAATATATCAGGGCTGGGGTATTGGTACAGGTCAAGTGCAAGTGGGAGGAAGGTGAATGTGCTGACTTCGTCATCACGGTCGCGACTCGAAAAAGCAACTCACGATCAACTTGGTCAAACTGCCACGGCGATCGTTTTCTACTTACTGCTCTCTCAAGCTCAATCACAAACAAATTGTCGCATCACGCCAAAGTCGTTAACGTTAACGTTGTGGACATGTTCATTCAGCAAAGTCTTAAGAAGCTTGGATGATTAATCTAGTAGCCTTTGCATCTGATTGTTAGAATTCAGACCCGGTAATCCTGGTTACAATCTGACACGTATTCGACAGGCTTCGTGTCAGCCGTCGTCGAGTACACGAGTAGTACACGTCGCCATTAGCGCAATTAATGGTACTGAGACACGTTTGCCATCTGCTACTGGCGGTTTGAGAGCTGATTTAGATCACCGGCCCCTGTCAGTGTCATCTTTGGCAGTTTCACAAGATCGAAACTCTGGCCCATTAGCTTGAAGAACCCCAATCATTTAAGGCGCTCCCCACTCAATCGTTCTATTAAACCAACATCCAACCACCAACCATCACCATCAACCGCCAGTTTACGATGGTCTCCGCCGACTTTGCCTCCCGCCCGATCAAAAAGCTCGTACTCTTCGACGTCGATGGTACTCTCACCCCGGCGCGCCAGTCGGCCTCCCCAGAGATAATTGCGCTCCTACGCGAGCTTCGCCAGAAAGTGGTCATCGGCTTCGTCGGCGGCTCTGATTTCGTCAAGATCTCTGAGCAGCTGTCCGTTGCAGGAGCCGATATCACCCAAGACTTCGACTTCGCCTTCGCCGAAAATGGCCTCACCGCCTACCGGCTGGGGAAGGAGCTTCCGAGCCAGAGCTTTATCAAGTTCCTCGGCGAGGAGAAATACAAAACTCTCGTGAACTTCATTTTGCATTATCTTGCAGATATGGACGTGCCAATAAAGAGAGGGACTTTTGTGGAGTTTAGGAATGGGATGATCAATGTTAGTCCAATCGGAAGAAACGCAACTATACAGGAGAGACTTGATTTCCAGGCGTACGACAAAGTAAGCACGATGGGTTTCCAGTGTTGTTCGCTGTTGCTCAACCGGCCGCATGTCCACATAGATACATAACCTCCGCTCGGCCTTCGTCTCCGCTCTCCAAACCAAGTTCGCGGATTACGGCCTCACCTTCTCCATCGGTGGCCAGATCTCCTTCGATGTCTTCCCTGTGGGATGGGACAAAACGTACGCACTGCGACACGTCGAGCCTGAGGGCTTCGAAGAGATTCACTTCTTTGGAGACAAGACCTACAAGGGCGGGAATGACCACGAGATCTACGAAGATCCCCGCACCATCGGCCACAGCGTAGGGAGCCCGCTGGACACGATCAGGATCTGCAAAGAACTCTTTTTGCAAACGTGATTTCGGGTAGATTTCCGCAGGGGCCGATTCCAGTTCATCTGGGCAGCTCTGGCCGCGACAATCATCACGTAATGGAGATAAGATGGGATGGGATCCGCGATGAGGTGGCGTGACCAGTGATAGGAGTGTGATGGGCTCGATAGACTTTGCGATGGCTTGATAGAAGTGTGAAGTTGCGAAAATAGTTGTACGTTTTGGGGGCGCATTATTGCGGCTTGTAGAATATTATATGCAATCCATGCAGCTTGGATGAGTTATCCAAATCAATTATTTATGTATGCGCTTACAGGATAAGAGTCGTTAGCCAAAGACTCTGAAGCCCTTCAACACATCCGCGCTTATCAGTTGGCTCTCCGTTTCCCCAAGGATCTCACTCTGGGATTCCGCTGTTGTGCCGAAGCCAGCGTCCTCGAAGCCTCTGCCCAGCAAAGACGCGAAAAGCTCGTCGACCTGCTCTTCGTGCCATCCGTTCGCGCTCGGCACGGGCGGCATGAAATTTTGCAGCTTTGCATGCACTTCATACCTAAATGCCATATTGCGTTAGAGCTAAGCTCGGGCGTGATATCGTATCACTGACCGAAGTTTGCGCCCTTTGCTGGCCTTGGTATCCACCCGCTTTTTCGCCTTCTTCTGCTTCTGCATGGCCATCCAGTCCTCAGCGCCTGCACCGGATCCGTTTCCAGACCGAGAGTCGATAACGTCGCGCAAAAGTTGCTGGTAGAAATCCGTGTCGTCAAAGACATCTACATCTTCCTTCTCGTCCTCTCCCTCCGCTTCATCTACGTGGCCAACACGAGAGCCCTTTGTGCGACGTACTTGTGTCCGTGCGAGAACCCGGGCATAGTCTGTAGGGCCAAGGGTCTCCTCTACAAGCGCCACCGCATTCTTGACTCCCTGAGCACCACGGTTGGAGAAGGCGCCGCGTGATGACGGTAATAGAACGGAGGGTGCTACAGCTTGAATCTTGGCGGACCATTTGGAGAGTGTATTGAGGAGATGTGGGTGCAGGGCCGCTGAGAGGTTGGATGCATCAGAGGTTGCTGATTTCACGTCTTCGGCAAAGATTGACAGTGACGCAGAAGGTGGAGGTGAAGAAGTGCGGCGGCGCTTCCGTGGGGGTGGGGAGATTCCTTCATTGGTGTTGAGTAGAGACTCTTGGAGTTCGAATAATTCGTCGGAGAGAGAAAGGGCTTCTTCGAGCAGGTGTTGAAGTGCGACGGTGCCCGTAGGCGAAGTAGCGAAGCGATGTATGTCGGATGGCTGCATGTGTTAGCATAAAATTAGATTCAAATGGACAGTTTTGAGATAATTTACGGACCGCAGGTAGTCTGTTTGCGGCTGTTACAGATTTTTGCATCCGTATTCGTGCATCGAGGAGGGTGTCCCAGATGGCCTTTGACGTGAATCAAGGATCAATCCAGTTGTTTTTACGAAATATGTGATTGGGCACCCACTATCTGACGGGAGACTGCCTTGCCCTTTTTGCGATCCTCGTCGCGCGTTTTGCGGAGAGTGGAGGTCAGGTCGTCGGGAGGTTCTGAACCAGAATGATGTGAAGGAGCAACTGGAGACTCTGGTGCGTCGCTAGCCTCGCTTTCAGAAGGTAGGTCGTTTTCGATCACGGGGAAGTGCTCGTCTTCTGAGCTATCCTCATCCTCTCCTTGCTGGTCCGATCCGAGCTCTTCATCGCTCTCTTGAATTCGCTGTCTCGTCGTACGCTTTCCCTCGTATTTTGGATCAGCTATGCTGTCGTGTAACTTACGCAGAGTGGATGGTCTGCAAAAGTATTGACTCTCGATCACTTTCTTACAAATGAAAAAACGCACCCAACGTCCACGTAATGTGCTCTAGCGGCTGCGTCATTATCCGCTACATCCTCATCCTCTTCTTCTTGTCGAGCTTCGCCTTGAAGTTCTTCTGGATCAAAGTCTGTCCATATGGGCCTGTTCAGCAGAAAGATACATGACGTCCGGGCGAGCGGAGGGCTCGTGTGAAGGTCTCTGCACCTTTTGGAGCGGTTTGTTCAAGCAGCGCAATCTGCTGCGCAAGCGATAAGCCTTGAAAAATATCAGATCGGGCCGTTGAGAGATATTTCTAGGCACGTACGGGTCGGAGGCATGAGGTTCTGGAGAGAAAAGGGCAAGGAGATGTCGATCCGAGCAACCGGAGGCAGTATTGATGCTTTGATGCATTTGCAAATAATTTTTTTCGATTGAGACCCTTCCCGAATCCAATACGAGCCTGTTACTGGTCTCGCCCCCTCTCTTTACTCCTCTTCGTCTTATCAGCTCTGGATTCTCTAATTTATCCATGTTCTGCAGTAGACCATGCCCCAAAGTCGATTTTCAAGTGAGTGTCGCTAATTGGATCAGTCTTCCCTCCATCTCGGTCCCGCGCTTCCTGTCCTGCACCCCGTCGAGTTGTCACGCGAGCTTGGTGCAGATGCAGATGCAGATCCGATACCATCTCGCATCTATATTTTCGCCCCTTCGCGTGTTATATTTCCTTCTCCTTGCCGAACCCAAGTGTCAACAGGTGCCAATCGCATGTATACACATTTTCCCTTTTCACATCCGATCTCACTCTCTTTCGCCCTCGTTCTTAAGTGCTTACGTTCCCTTGCACCGTCTAGGCTATTCCAAACACTCAGCTCCCGCAATGTCGTCTTCTCATCCCCTTACCGTAGGAGACGCAGACGACGAGGATCTAGACGATATCTGCCCTGTCTGCGACGGCGAGTGTACCTGCAGGCCGAAACCTCGACCCGCCTATCCCGTACCTACCAACCATGCCAGCGGCAGCGCGATCACGCGCGCTCCTCCCGCCCCAGCCCACTCGCCGCCGTCCACGATGCAGTCACTCAAAATAAAATTCACCGCCGGCATGCTCAGCAAAGCACGTGCCGCTCAAAAAATAAAATCCGACGACGCCGAGAACCCCTCGCCATTCTCTGCCCAGCCCTTTTTCGCTCAGCCAGCTGCGAGTGGCAGTGGATCGTCTCTCGCATCCAAGAAAAAGGGACGCCCTCTCAAAGGCCCCCGTGTCAAAGCAGGAGTAGATTCAGATCTAGACGAGCACACACGACCGGGCCCTTATCGCATATTCAAGCGCAAAGAAACCACATCGCGCACAAAAGCAAAACCCAAGCCCAAGGCCACCAAGCCGCTCAAGGGCAAAGGCACGACCGGGAAGAAGGGCAAGTCCGCCGCTACCCATGGCGCCACTCACAAGAAAAAAGCGGTCACCAGCGACGATGACTTTGGCGGATCAGATTTAACGGACCTCGATGATATGGAAGACGATGACGGACAGTCGACTCGCTTCCCGACGTTTATGTCGGCATCGGCGCTGTCAACATCGACATTTTCTTCTGATGATTCTGACTCGTCAACATCTGACCTAGACACTGACTCCTCGATGGAGGCAGAAGAGGAAAATTATATTCTCACGGAGGAGAGGAGAAATGAAAAGGCTCGCGTGCGCAGAGAGTTACTTGGTGAGGAGGGGGCCAAGCGTAAGGACCCGCATAATAATTGGGTGATTAGACCGCGCAAGCAGAGCGTGGGTCTGAGCGATGCCGACATGGATGTCGACAGCGACGCCACCGAGGACGAAGAGGAGGAGGAGGAAGAGGAGGAAGGTGTAGATGAGGATGAAACCGATGAAAACGCCCTCGGCACGTATGCTGGTGTCGCCACCGGATGGTCGGGCGAAGAAGACGATGACGAGGACTCAGACCTCGACGCTGAACTTTTTTTCGCCAACCTTTCGGATTCATCTGACGACAGCGAGTCCTCAGGGGAGGGCAACGCCGCAGACGCACATCAAACTAATGCCGACACGGATATGACGGACTCTTTCTACGCTGCTAGACTGCAGATGGAAAACCTGCCATTCGAGGTCTCACAGGGCTGGGATGGCCAGATAGTATTCAGCAACGGCTTGCGTGAAGGTCAGGGTGTTCTTGACCTAGACTTCGAAGTCAGCGCTGCGCTGCTCGTTGAGGATAGTGCTTCCCCCACTCAGGATGAGACGGACATCGAGATGCAGACCTCCGAAGGCGAAGACGACGGTGAATATGAAGAGATTGGCGACGAGGAAGCTAGCGACGGTGGCGACACCACCGACGACGATTATGTCGACGCCGACGGTCTCCCCACGAAGCGCATGCTCGAGCTCTTCCGCTGGCCGTCCAGCCTGTCCGCTATTGACCCCATGTCTACCGTCAGTCCGACCGTCAGCCCCAGCCCTCTTAACAGGAGACACCGCCGAAGCTTTGACTCGGGCTCGGTGGACACACAGGGCTCGCCTCGGCCTGCTGATATCCTCGCTGGGAAAATTTTCTGGGATGATACGGATCGTCATGATCGCGACCGTACTCCTGATGCTAGTGTTATATCCTCGCCTCGTGGTACACCCATGATGGGTAAATTCGAAGCGACCGACTCCCCTCGTCGGGCCATTCTTACTGGTGCGAACAAAGACGTACCTTCGCCGTTTCCACGGACAAGACATCGCAGGAGAGGAAGCTCACTGTCTAGCAGTGTATGTCTCTTACATCCGTTTTATCGCTTGCTCGTATTGATTTAAATCAGATTGACCACCGCGGCCGCTCACTCACCCGCCCTCACGCACTCTCCATCTCTACACCATCATTGGCGATGCAATCCTTGGCCATGCAGGCCATGTCCACAACGGACGAACACTCCTCTTCGGAGCACCCCCTTGCCACGCCCATTGAGCTGCACGACGTCCTCGATGTCGCCTTCCTTGATTCAGATGTCACTGAGCCCACCATGTACTCGGGCCCCTCCGCGAGCGAGAGCGAGGCGCATCCGCGCTGGGACCACGTGCCAATGGGCACCTTCCGGCGTACGCGGGAGTCGGGTGCGATCATCAGCGACAGCGGCTCCGCGACGTGGCATGCGGAGACGCCGCGCGTGGCGCCGGCAGACGCGTTCGTGCAGGGCAGCAGTGCGCGCCTGCTGAAGAGCAGCCCGTTCAGCGAGATCACCTGGCACGGGCGCCCTAAGGGCGCCAGTGCACGGCGCGCGTCGAATGCGTCTGCGCGACACGTCAACATCAGTCCTGTTATACTGCCCGTGCGCGACGGAGACCGGACGCCAACCCTGGCAAATGGGCCACCGCATCTGAGCCCGCCTCAGCAAGAGTCCTTCCCGCGCAAGACGAGGAAGGAGCTGAGGCGCGAGACGAAGATGAAGCGGAAGGGGTACGGGCCGGTGCATCACCAGCATCAGAGTCAGAAACACTTCCATCACAGTCACCACCCGAATCTCAAGAGCCGCAGCACGAACGCGGTGCAGCGGACAAATTTCTTCAATAGCCCCACGAGCTCTGTGCCCCCTTTCAATCTCTAATCGCCGACTATTTACAGAGCTACCGTCCCACTTGAACTGCATCTACCAACCACGCATTCACTCCTTCCCTCCATTATTCTTAATCATTACCATCACTATGTCCAGTCATTTTCCATGCGCCATCCCATTCTCATGTCACTTTTTGTATTGCACGCATTTCTTTCACCCATCCCTTTTCTACCATCATCCCCATCCCATCATCCCCCACCCATCACTTGTATGTGTTGTTGAGCTGTATTCTTGTGCTCGTTAATTCGTTTATTTGCATCATATTCTCCCACCATCCAATTTTCATCCCCACCCACGCCATTTTGCATCCACCTCGCTCCTTCATTGACACGGTTACAGTGAGACTAAATTAGTAGGGCTCAGTGTGTTATGGTACCCCTCTTTGCAATGAAACATCTTTTCAAAGAGCCAGTTCGTGGATGACGCATGTGCGTGGGTCGTGATAGACTCAATGTCATCCCAGCCCTAGGGTTGCCGCTTTCATATATCAGCCTGTCTCATGTCATGCCGCATGTTCCTAACGTTCAACGTTTAGGCATTTGCGAGATTTGTGCAACAGATTTGTGCGTCATGCATGTGTGATCACGCTGCATCAGCGGCATTCTCGTCCGATCGGGCTTGCGTCAACAACTTAGTAAAAGCGTTACTAGTTAGTAAGTTCCTATCGGACCGCTAATTGAGTTTGGGCGCTTCAGTCTGCTGCGGGGATGTTCAGTTTTGCGAGGATTTGCCAGCCTAGCCTGGTTAGTTAGCAAAAGGCCAGTGCATTTGTTAAATTCTGACAGATTGATGTGCTCTAGCAGTGACCTTTAGCAAGTCAAAAACAAAGTCTTAGCCTCATTCAAACGCAGTTTGAGTAGACGCCTGTGAAGCGCAGATCTACTTAGAACCGTGAGAGATTGAAAGGTCAGCAGAGACAGAAAGGTACGCAATATCTGACATCAAATGCTATCATGGGAATATATTAACGGTGAGAAATTAGTAAGGACCGAGCCCAAGTCGCCGCTTCAAGGCTTTCGTGCAAGCCATGAAATGGGGTTACACCCAGGCTGTGGTATATTTGCTTCGCAGTCTTCTGCTGGTGATGGGTACACAGCTGTGGCTGCGGCGGCAGCGAAAAGTAATTGGGGGTTCGTCAGAGAATCGGCCGTGTGGCTGTTCTGCCGGATTCTGCCGTCGGAGGCTCCGGATATTGGATCTTCGGATGTGGTTATAAAGAGTCAGTGTCGCCGAGCCCAGTCTAGCACCCAGTCTTCCCCCTCATACCACCACCAGTTCTCCCAAGCCACCTTGCATGCAGCATCCTCATGTATCTGATACCTCGATTCAGAGTCTGACTCAGACTCCAAAGGGCGCTGCCAGCGGCGAGAATGGTATGTCCCGCCCCACGTCCCCGTCGAGCACCACCTGACCGTGTCGCGTTCTAATCAGCCGCTGGTGGACGCAAACGAACCTCCCTGAAGGCTGCACTGTCGCAGGCCTACTCCAGGGTCACCAGCACCGTCAGCAAGACGACGGGGCGCCAGCCCAATCGCCCCAGAGCCGCGTCCAAGGCATCCAAGGCGTCGATTGGTGAGCACCCTCCGCCATTGGTGGCACCTATACACCTCTCATCTAACCGCTTTGGTCATGCAGACTCTGCTGCTTCCGCTGACAGTCGCCCCCGCCCCTCCGAGGCGAGCGATGACCACCGAAGGTGAGCTCATTTCCTTCGTGCTTACGTGTCACCTGCTGACATACCCGAGCAGGGTGTCGATGCAGCGGCAGTCCACGATCAGCAGCGCTGGCTCCGGGTCCAGGGAAGGCAAGTCCCGCTCGGTCATCGTCAACGAGGACCTCTACGAATGGTGGGGCCCTACCGACGCCGTCATCTTCGAGGGCCACCGCGACGATGAGGTCGTCGCATACCCGTACGAGCCGGTCGGCCACAACACCATGAAATATGTCGCCCTGCTGGCCACCACTTGATACCACATCGCCCATAACACACTACGATGCATCCGCTCTTTAATCCCAAATCTGAAGCTATATGTACATTGCCTTCTCTGTATACACATGCAGTTTGGTTTCGTTGTATCAATACGTATTTGTGTAGAATAGTTCGTGAACCTTGGATCGTGCGCGCACATTAGCAGCACATAACCATCTTATCTGGCGCGATCTTGATAGTCCGCGCGAGCACTGCCTTGAATTGAATGCGCTTGACACAGACACGTAAGAACGCGACGAGGCAGACCACATGCTTGGCGCGTCACCTCATTAACACACCCACTTGAGCATGTGGCATGGCTGGAGCGTCCGGGCGAGACCGAGACGTAAAGCATCCCTCTCTGCGAAGGAAATCGCCGACTCCTGAGGCCACACTAGACACTCGGACCGTGCACCGCGTCTCGCTGCCACAGCGAGGGCGTCAGACCGCCTCTATTCACAGAATAACGATTTAGTCTTCGCTAGAAAGGGCTAGCTAGCGCGGCCAACTTAAAAAGTTGGTCCTGAGTGGGGTGTGGGGCAGCATTGGAGCAGTGGCGACAAATTCCTCATGACTGAGCTCATGTGCAGACACAGGAGCCACACCGCAGATTAATTCGGCGGCTCTCAGATAAATATGGCAGACAAGCCTCCCAAGAAGGACTGTGTTGCGAGAGTTTGCATGACGGATTTGATGGCTTGCGGAGCAGATATACTTGGAGATTCGAGTCTGAGGTGCCATTTAAATTGCCGCCCTCCAGCGCGTTCTGATTCTGATTCTTCCCATTTCTACTTGGAAGCTCTTTTCAAGTTCATGCTGCATATATCGACTTCGAGGTGTAGCCTCGAGTGCATAATCAGCGCTCTCCGGCGTTCCGATGATTTTACAGCAGCAGGTAACACTATGTAAAATCCATGCACTGTTTCTCTTACATCCAATGCACATTTTTCTGTAATAGAATTTAGCCGGCCAGCGGTCATGATAATATAACAAAGGCCCAGAGAGAACTCAAAAGGAACTTAGGGCAAAACTCAAGGATGACCAGCGCGATTCGCCGCCACCATGTACGAACCAAACCACGTGGGAGGTTGTGCACAGACGCCGTCGCTGTTTTTACTTTTGATTCTTGAACTCGAACTATCACCACAAAGCCAAATAGCCCTTCCTCACTGCGTAGGAACTGGAAAGTGGCTTATATGCATCAGTAGCTATCTGTTCCTTGACATCGTGGGATGCGTTGGCAGTCCGACGCCTGCGTCGGTCTATCTTGGAACCTCAGAGCGCCTGAGGTGTCAAGTTGCCGTTTGGTCACCGGGATGGTGAGGTTGATATCAGGGCCTGTCGATTTCCGAAGCCTGTTGGCCATTCTTCTGGTGATAGACTGAGTTTTGATCTCGCAGTGCTATGGTCTATCTGAGTCATCGGACCGGCTCTTACTTCTGACCTGCAATTAGCGTCCCGGTTCAAAAATCAAAATCAGCAGGTGGGTGCCAAACACAAGCAGTGACATGAGTACAATCTTGCATGAGCGCTCGAAAATCTCAACAGCAACTAACTCATGACTCGTCGTTGCCAGGCACTCCGAAGAAATATGCTACTACTGTCAGCGATCATGAAAGATCAAAGATAGCGGCGCAGATATAGAGCGCATTGTGCGAAGAGCGGTCGTGATTTTTCAGTCCCTCGGATGTCTCAATACTACGCTCGAGAGAGCCAGCAGGGCAGCAACATCAGCATGCGCGTCTTGGAGCGGAACGGCGCGCCTGTGGCGAGCTCGACTGCTTATGCGTACCCGCCGACCAATTCGCAGCACAGTCCATTGGTCCAAAATCAGGAAGAGTGGACGTACGGTCAACAGACACCAAATCGGAGGATTACGACCGAGGCTACAGTGTGTTGCCTTTTTCCCTGGTAGCATCACTATGATTTTTATAACACGGAATCCAGCTGCAGCCTTATGAAATTTCCAGAGAATCCGTGTTGGATGATAAAAGGTATGTCTTCAATCTTTCCACTCCATCGTGTCTGTCTGATGTCAATTGCTCCCAGCCCGCTGAGTAAATTTCTTCCTCTGGGGGTAATCTCACAAATTAAGCCCAGAGCAGCTTCGAGTCCGTACATCAAAGGGCGCCCTACAACACCCTACCAAAACAATTCCGGCCAACCCTCGTGCCACCATTCTGAGGGCGATCCTCGTCTGATCAAAAGCTACGCCACTAACCTCATAATCATATGTCTCTGGGTCCTCGTTGCAGCCGCAGTTGTGGGCCTGCTGGAAGGCACCGCCCATCACGCTCGCGACGTGGTGAAGCAGCCTTGGTACTACGACTGGCTGCCAACCATCGCGCTCACTCTATTTGCACAAGCGCACGGGCCTATTACTGCTGCATTCGATACGCGCATTGCGGTTTCGACGCTCAGCACACCGTGGGCGCCTAAGACATGGGCAGAACTTTTCTATACAGCGGACGGGAAATGGGGAAGCCCGCTCGGCATGTTGACGAGCCTGTGGAGCGCGTCATTCAGGTTATCGCTGGTCTTTTATCTTTTTATACTGCACACTATTCTCGCCATCGTCGCGCCGCTTTTGCTGTCAAGAGCCTATCCTTTCCAAACTATCTCTGTAGTGCAGAACAAAAGCGTACTCCTCAACACATTCTACCCTCCGAGCATGTCCGAAGTCGAATTTGATTTACAGATTGCCATCGGTTCGGGAGCCTTGGCGACAGGTTTGTCGATCCTCAATATCTACAACTCCAGCGCATATGTGCCCGTCGCGTCATCTAGAAACTCCATGCCATCCGAGATGTTTTTTGCTGGGGATAGCCAACAAACCGACACCGTTTTAGACGGGTTACACATACAGGGCTCGTGCGAGCGGGTGCAAGGCCTCAGCGATCCCATTTCTGAGGACACATTCGTGACCATGTGCAATACACTCGTCGTCCCTGTTAACGATGATGGACCAATATGGCAAGGTTTTGTCAACCAAGTAGCGGACTCCACAAATCTCACAATTGGCGCGTGCTCCTCTAAGCCGCCCTTCAACACCAACTGGATGGATAATTCGACGTCGTCATTTGCCACCGGATATATGTGGATCTTGGGATCCAATTCAACGACGAGCAACGTGTCGGGCGTCGCAATGTGTAATGCATCCTTTACGACAGCACGCGCACAGGTGTATGGAAGGGAAGGCACTTTTGACGCACTCGAGCCTACCGCCGTATACAATGGGTCCTTGGCTACAGGGGCTAACCCCTTGGCTCATCCATTGACCGCCGCTCTCGTTGGCCTCCAAAATCCACCCTTGTCATATCCCGACAATAAACCGTACTTGAGCTCCATTGCGGTGTTTCGCATGTTTGGTTATTCGTCGGGCGTTGGCACGAACAACTACAATCAGCCCACCATTGACGAGATGATTGGCCAAATTTGGGCGGGGGCGCTGTTCATGACGAGTAGTATCGCGATCGTGAGCCAGAAGGAACTAGCGCATGATGCAGTAGCACATGCTATGGTGTCAGGAAGAGTCAGGCAGACGGTATGGGCGGATGCAGCATGCGCAGTTCTGGCACTATGGCTTTTGCTACTTGTTTCCCTGGCCGTGGGGTTGTTTAGGCCGGCTGTTGGTGACGGGATGAGCGCATA
The DNA here is from genome assembly GCA_014898675.1 of Athelia sp. TMB. Classification (NCBI taxonomy): domain Eukaryota; kingdom Fungi; phylum Basidiomycota; class Agaricomycetes; order Atheliales; family Atheliaceae; genus Athelia; species Athelia sp. TMB. The sequence goes on along the minus strand of JACXVL010000211.1, from coordinate 26,662 downwards.
TGTGGCGGGAAGATTGTTAGCTGAGCACCCGGAACTGGTACGAGGGAAGGAATATGGGACGTTGGGAGATAATGAGAATATGCAAAGAGCATTTTCGTGATGTTCTTGCCAAGAGAGATGGTCCGGCTTTGGCTTCATTCAGGTTAATTAGTAAATTGTTATAATAAATGGCACGAATCTATTAGGTGGGCCATGTAGCATGCTGCTCGAGCAGCTGGTTGCGATCGCAGTTGGGTCCAGTGACTAATCTAGTCAGTTTTACAAGTGCATGCAATGATGTAAGAGTTAGACATTATGTTATTTTCCCTTCATATAACTAGTTAAATATACAATTGCTCAGCAGAATTGAACCGACGAAAGCACCAAAGGACTATCTGCTGACTTGGATATGTACATCGATAGTGAAAATCAACTTTCTGATTCAAGATCGTCCTTCTACTTGTATCGTCAACTCTTCCAGGCCAGATATCTTGCTTCGGAGCAATGCATCTACTCGCTCCACTACACGGTCTACATTTGTATAAGTTACCCGCGTAGTTGAATGGGGACCAGTTGGATCCGAAGACGAGGCGGAAGGCGACAGCTGGATGTGTATTGAGCCAATCAGACTGGAAGCATCTTTCGGCCAGAAACGCGGGGATTTATAGGATGCCAAGCCCTCGACCGATGGAAGCTGGACATTAGTAGTCAGCACGATATTGACGACGGGGAAGAGTAACGTTGACGAACCTCTGCCAGGGCTTGCTGAATATCCCTCTCTCGATGGTCCACGTCAAGACAGAGAACTTTTCCAGTGTCAATGACTAGCGGTATAACGGATGCTGCAATCAGAATGGCAATAAACAGGGATGCGATGGGATCGAAGCCTGTCCATCCATAGAACTGGATCAAGAGCGTCGATATGATGACCCCCACGGAGCCTAGAGTATCCTGGAGAAGCTTTGAGTATTGCATATGCTGGCTTTCTAAAGTTGCTTACCGCCATTACATGCAAAAATACACCGCGCATGTTGTGACTATGCCCTTCGTGCGCGTGTGGCTTGTGAAGATCAGGTGCATGTAAGTTCGGTGCATGATCGCTCGCGTGATGTGCGTCGAAGTGCTCATCATGGCCAAATTTATAATGAGGTGTCAAGGGCGAGAACTCCATCAAAGAACCTGAATTGGCAGGGTACGAGATATCCTGCGAGGGTTGCTTGACGTGTATTTGAAGAGAATTGTGCCGAGAGTGAGCAGGTCGTCCTTGCTCTTGTGCTGAATGCGAATGCCCATTATGATTACCCGGAGCAGGTATGGGACTTGTCGGTGAATGAGAATGCGAGTGGTCATGGCTGTCATGATCCTCACAAGTGGCAGGGGTGGTGGGGGAGTGGGAGTGAGAATGCGACGGCGAATGCGAGTGATCCTCGTGCTGATGCTCGGGGGTATGCATTCCATTGCTAGACGAGTGTGAATGGGAATTTTGTGTCGTTGATTGGGGCGCATGTGAGTGTGAATGTGATTCCTCGAGCGATGCGTGAGAGTGGCTATGAGAAGATGTAGGTGAAGTATGGGAATGTGAGTGATCATCGTGGTCTGCATGCACATGTCCCACGTGTGTCAATTCTTCTGCTTGCGAGTGTGAGTGGTCATGAGAGTGAGAGTGGCTATGACCTCCCTGTCATTCATCGTAAAAATCAGTTGTCCGTTGAATTTATTTTCAACATAAAGAAACAGACATGATGATGATGGCCACCCATTGCAAACATTCCGAATAGGTTGACGCCTAAGCCTAGCGAGCTTACCAAAAGCAATTGGCTAGTATTCATATCTGGGGGTTCAAGACTGTGGAGTGTGAGCAGAGAGATACGCCAGATCTATAAATACCTACATTCTTTGGATGGCCTCAAATACGATGAAAATCGAGATAAGAACCAAGAAGATTCCGTTGGCAAATCCCGAGAGGGTTTCAATTCGGCCATAGCTAAAGATAGTATCAGCTAATAAACATACACGCGCTTCAAGAACTCCCTTACCCATATGTGAACCTCTCGTTAGGCGCCCATGTCGCCATCACACTCGCGAAAAGACCCATACCAATTGCCATGCAGTCGAATGCCATATGAATGGCATCGCTTATAAGGCCTAGACTATTCGTCCAAACACCGTACATCATCTGCACACCCATGTACGAAAGGTTGAGAAGAAGAAAATAGAAAATCTTCCGAGACTCTGGGTTTGATAAGATAGTCTTGAGGTAAGACCGAATAAGCCGAGCTGTAGGTGTCCGAGTGGGCACCGAGAGCGACGATATATCCACTGGATACAGCCCATAGAAGAGTAGTCCGCCGACGAGAAGGTCCATGAAACTGGGATAAAGCCCAAATACTGTTGCCCCTATAATGCACGCGAAGATAAATGCAGAGGGATAAGATATCATGAAGAAACGAGGGGAGTAAGAGGCGTTATTATGGGATCGGGATGTGTTAGGGGAGAGGAACAGAAGCGCGTATGCCAACAAAGGCAGGGCCGCCAAAGAGGTCAGAGGCAGCGCAGGAGTGACGGGGAAATTTAGCTGCACCCCCAAATAAGTTTCAGTGAAGCAAGGCAATCAAAAGCCTATACACTACTCACGATCACTTCACGAAACATGTAAAACGGTAGAAACAGCAAGCATGCGCCGAGCGTGCTCGCTGCAGTCGTGAATGTTGGGCCTAGGGCTGGTGACAGTACGCCATGAGTGTGTTCCAGACCGCTGGATGATAAGGCATGTGCAAGCAGTCCAACATAGGCTGGCATCAATGCACGAAAGTCCCCTCCGGTAATGGCAATGTCAGAAAGGAATGAGAGTGCAAGCGAAAGTAAAACTGCAGATGTTTTTCTAGCGCTGACCGGTTCCACAACAGACTTGGTCCAGATGCTAGAGAAGTGAGTGAACAGAACTGCACTGAATTTGTAATCAGCACAACTGCAATTAAGTTTGACTGAGTAGTTGTCGCTTACCGTGTTGAAGACATCCGATACAAAATGGTGAACAAGCTGCATTGTTGCACGAGCAGCAACAGTGATGACATTCCCAGAACGGTCCACTGCCTGAGAGTTAGTATCAGTATGCAAAGAGATAAATTTCACTCACCTCGATAGATTTCTTTTTCGTCAACTCGCCCGTAAATGCTTCCTTGATCAAGACAGCAAGGCCGCCGAATGCTAACACCCTCAATGTCACCCAGAAGATGCCAACGTCGTATTTAAGAACGCATTCCTTGCCTGCATGGATGGCGAGGGCAAAGAGTATGTTCGACAGTAGAACCTGAGGGATTATGTTCGCTGGTATGGAAGTCGAGCGGACGCGATGCGAGCTTGGCATCATAGACACTTTGCGTGTCCTGGCATCAGGGGCAGCCATGCTGATAGAATATAAAGCACCAAGATACTTTCATACAGGTTTAGCAACGCCTCGAAGTTCAGTAAGCCAGAAAACGCGGTGTTGGTCGAAGCAGATGTTGAGGACCACGTCAAGACGTTGGCGGTCCTCGTGACTGGCCCGCGATTATTACGGCTAGATTTGACATTTCGAGTTCTCTCACTGACCTCCGTGTATCTCGCTTCTCTTCTACGCATTCTCATCATGGTCGCTCCTGCTTGGATTTCCACTGTGGCTTCGGTGGGCATGGCCGTCGGCCCCCCGCTCGTCTATGCTGACCAGGCCTTCTCAATGGTCCGCAAGAAGCGCGTAATCCTCCCTGGTACCCAGGACCCATTTGCTAATCCCTTTGCTGTCTACAGGGACTCAACTGGATTTTCCCGTGATGTTTGCGCCATTCTGTAAGAGATTCCACAACATCTACTCCCTGATAGATGCTGACAGCCTGAAAGCCTGATAGCCAACATTACCCGGTGTTTCTTTTGGCTAGGGAACCACTTCGAAATCGCCCTGCTTATTCAGTCTATTCTTATGATACTGGCCCAGGTATGTATATACTTGTGCTCGCTGCTGCCATTTGATTCTATGTGGCAACAGCTCGCAGTACTTTTCATATGCATTCAGTATCGACCAAAAATCAGCGTGGAAACCCTGGAGCACACTGACAGGCCATTCGGCTTTTGGCAGTGGAAGACATACACGCAATATGTCGAGTTTTTGGCAGGACTTATGTTCGTTACATCGCTCCCCACTCTGAATTCCTGCTGATACCAATAACAGTTTATGCTTGGGGATCTTATTTCTAGTCTTTGGTCGGTCCAGCGTATTTGTCGATATATTAGGTTTTGTGGCATTGGGATTGGAGAGCACTCTACCTATACCTCAACTCGTTAGGTGAGCTGGAGTAGCTGCCATGAGTAGCCCGTATTGATCTTTCTAACAGCAACTTCAAGCAAAAATCTTTATATGGGTTTCGCTCGTCTACTCTTATAGGATGGGTCGGCGGTGATGCTTTCAAGTACATTGTTGCAGCTATCCCGCATTAAAGTTATTGATTTCTTCCCCAGAGCTGTCTATTTCTTCCTCCAGGGCTCTCCGCTGCAGTTCAAAGTCTGCGCAATATTCCAGCTCTCAATCGACATTGGTAGCTAGATCACTATTTCTCTACGATGCCCACTGAACTTTTCATTATAGCTATCGTTCTGCAGCGCTTGTATTTTGGTGCCGCCATGCCCGTCATCACCATTGAGGAAGATGATCTAGAGCAAGCTCTTGCTTTGGCAGACGAGGAAGATTAACCGGGCTTTAAACGATTTCGTGCAGTTAGATTATTATAATGTTCTATTATTGGATTATTTGTTGTGTAGTCGCAATATGAGTATCGCAACCGCAGCCCGCAGTGCTCAAATGTGCTGTGGCTTGATGAACTTGTTACGAACCAGGGCGGCCACGTAACGGGCGGTGCCGTCACAGCTACTGTCACACGCAGTAAAGAGACTCAGCCACAGACCTTTCCCTCATCAACCTCCAACCCACCTTTCGCCGTACACCGGCCCTCACGACTCCCACCCATTCAATCTATCATGGCGGAGGCTCCGAAACCCATCGCGTTCTGTGAACACTTGCAACTTTCGAGCTTGGGTGTTCAGCCCGCTTCGATATCTTTCCAGGTAAGTCGCGCACTGTCGCATACGTATGCTGCCCATTCTAACTTGTCTGTCCATTTCCCTCTTAGGTGCGCGTCTATATGTGTATTTCAGACGCGAAATGATCGCTGAATATGAATTATACAGACTTTGACGCTTGAATCCGACCACTTCATTTGTGTACGGGAAAAAGTCAATGAGCAAAACCAAGTTATCATTATTGACCTTGCCGATGCCAATGCTCTCATTCGGAGGCCTATAACGGCCGACAGTGCCATTATGCATCCAAGCCAAAAGATACTAGCATTGAAGGGTGCGTGGCATCATGAGCTATTATAGACCCACACTAAATACGATCACACTTTATGGGTCCCCCAGCCGGCCGTACCCTCCAAATCTTCAATATCGAGTTGAAACAGAAGGTCAAATCCCACGTCAACAATGAAGATATCGTGTTTTGGAAATGGGTGTCTGAGACCACGATCGGAATGGTCACTGACACATCGGTCTATCATTGGACTATCGCAGACCCGACATCGCCCCCTCAGAAGATCTTTGACCGACATGCAACGCTTGCGGGCGCACAGATCATAAACTACCGTGTCACTCCCGACGAGAAATGGCTTGTACTGATCGGTATCGCCGGCAACACAACCAATCCTTCCGCGTTCAAAGTCAAAGGCGCTATGCAGCTATACAGCAGAGAGCGCGGTGTAAGCCAGCCTATCGAAGGACATGCAGCTGCATTCGCAGAGATTCAGCAGGATGGTCATTCGAAGCCAACCAAGCTCTTCTCGTTCGCCGTCCGTACCGCAAATGGTGCCAAGGTACGCGTTTTGCTGCCGAGCCGCGTTTGCGGTTTCTTATCATCACAACCTTTAGTTACATGTCGTCGAAATTGACCACTCAGCCCCTGATCCTGCATTCGTCAAGAAGGCCGTCGATGTCTACTTTCCACCTGAAGCTACCAACGACTTCCCTGTTGCCATGCAGGTCTCAAAGAAGCACGGAATTGTTTACCTTGTCACCAAGTACGGCTTCATTCACTTGTATGACCTCGAATCCGGGGCATGCATTTACATGAACCGCATCTCCGGTGAAACCATTTTTGTCACCGCCGAGCATGAGGCAACTAATGGTATCATTGGTGTCAACAAGAAAGGTCAAGTTCTCAGCGTCAACGTTGACGAGCAGACTGTGATTCCATACATCTTGTCGGTTCTGAACAACACCGAGCTGGCTTTCAAGCTCGCCAGCCGTGGAAACTTACCTGGTGCCGATGATCTGTATATCAAGCAGTATCAACAACTGTTCCAGAGTGGACAATATGGTGAAGCTGCTAAGATCGCTGCGAACTCGCCAAGGGTGAGCGTCGCCTCAATCATGCTGTCGCTAATCATACTGAGTTATTTGTGATGTAGGGTATCCTCCGTACCGTTCAAGTGATCGAGTCCTTCAAAACAGCGCCCGCGCCACCAGGAGGCCTCTCGCCCATCCTGCAATACTTTGGAATCCTCCTCGAGAAGGGAGAGCTCAACCATCTCGAATCTGTCGAGCTCGCTCGGCCGGTACTCCAACAAGGCCGCAAGCAGCTATTGGAGAAATGGCTCAAGGAGAACAAGCTCACGTGTAGCGAGGAGCTTGGAGATATCGTACGTCTCCATGACATGACGTTAGCTCTTAGCGTCTACCTGCGAGCCAATATCCCAAACAAAGTCGTCGCTTGCTTCGTCGAGACGGGTCAGACTGAGAAAATACTTCTATACGCCCGGAAAGTTGGTTTTACGCCTGACTATGTTGGGTTACTCCAACATATCATGCGCATCAATCCGGAGAAGGGAGCAGAGTTTGCCGCGCAGCTCGTGAACGACGAATCTGGACCTTTGGTAGACATTGAACGGGTCATCGACATATTCATGTCACAGAATATGATTCAGCCCGCCACCTCATTCCTCCTAGACGCTTTGAAGGACAACAAACCTGAGCAGGGCCACCTACAAACACGACTTCTTGAAATGAACTTGACCCATGCCCCTCAAGTGGCAGATGCCATCCTGGGCAATGAAATGTTTACGCACTACGATCGTCCCAGAATCGCCAATCTGTGCGAGAAGGCGGGGCTTTTACAGAGGGTCAGTGTTGGCATGTTATGCCTGGAATATTGCTGATCACATCCATCAGGCTCTGGAACACTATGAAGACCTTGCGGATATCAAGCGGGCTATTGTCCACACTGCCTCCTTTACTCCAGAGGTGAGCTAAGGAGATCATCGACAGAGCAAATACTGATGAGCTTCAACAGTGGTTGGTCAACTACTTCAGCCGCCTAACTACCGAACAATCTATGGCTTGCATGCAGGAGATGTTGCGTGTTAACATTCGTCAAAATCTCCAGGTCGTCATTCAGATTGCCACCAAATACTCGGATATTCTGGGTCCTGTGAAATTGATCGAGATGTTTGAATCCTTCAAGACCTTCGAAGGTAAAGATTACTGCTCTCCGTCATCTTAACGCTAGCTCATTTTCATCCTCAGGGCTGTACTACTACCTTGGCTCGATTGTCAATCTGAGTGAGGACCCTGAAGTACATTTCAAGTACATTCAAGCAGCCACCCGAACCGGACAGATCAGAGAAGTCGAGCGTATCTGCCGGGAGAGCAACTTCTACAATCCCGAGAAAGTCAAGAACTTCCTTAAGGAAGCGAAGCTTTCCGATCAATTGCCTCTCATAATCGTCTGTGACCGTTTCGACTTCGTCCATGATCTCGTGCTCTACTTGTACCAAAACGGCCTCACCAAGTTCATCGAAGTCTATGTGCAACGAGTCAATTCGGTTAGGACTCCGCAAGTCGTCGGTGGCTTGTTGGATGTAGACTGTGATGAGACGACAATCAAGGGATTACTAGCTTCTGTCACTGGTAACTTCCCAATCGACGAGCTCGTTCAAGAAGTTGAGCAAAGGAATCGTCTCAAACTAATTCTTCCTTGGCTCGAGGCACGCGTACAATCTGGTAGCCAAGATCCCGCCGTCTTCAACGCCATCGCAAAGATCTACATCGATAGTAACAGCAATCCGGAAGCATTCCTCAAAGAAAACAACGTGCGTCTGTTTAGCTAAGTCCCAGAATAAAAGCTAACCTCATCATGCAGCTATACGAGCCTTTAGTTGTGGGCAAATTCTGTGAGGCTCGTGACCCTTACTTGGCATACATTGCATATGCGAAAGGATTCTGCGACGAAGAGCTTATCTCCATCACCAACGACAACTCGATGTTCAAGCAGCAATCACGGTACCTCGTCAAGCGCAGACAACCTGAACTGTGGGCCCAAGTTCTTGTTGAGGACAATATACATCGCCGGGCTCTCATTGATCAGGTACGAGAAACGAAGTAGCTGTGACGATTATTGCTGAGCTTCTTCTAGATTATCGCGACCGCTTTGCCCGAATCCACAGATCCCGACGATGTCTCCGTGACAGTCAAGGCTTTCTTAACAGCTGATCTTCCCATTGAGCTTATTGAACTCTTGGAGAAGATTATCATCGAGCCGTCACCATTCAGCGACAATAAGAACCTCCAGAACTTGCTCCTGCTGACAGCAATTCGTGCCGAGAAGGGCAAAGTTGTTGGGTACATCAACAAGCTCGAAAACTATGATGCTGGCGAGATTGCCAAGATCGCCACCGACCACGGCCTCTACGAAGAAGCTCTGACCATATACAAGAAATATGATCAACATGCGATGGCTATCAACGTTCTTGTAGAACACATAGTCTCGATTGATCGTGGACTGGACTTCGCCAACAAGGTCAACAAGCCTGAAGTATGGAGCCGGCTTGCGAAGGCGCAACTAGACGGTCTGCGCATCAAAGACTCTATTGGTAGAATTCTCCTCTTTGCTGTGCTTGAATATCCAGATATTAATAATTTCTGGTAGATTCCTATATCAAAGCTGGAGATCCGTCAAACTTCGCCGAGGTTATCGAGATTTCGAACCAGGCTGGCAAACACGACGACCTCGTTCGCTTCCTACAGATGGCCCGCAAGACCTTGAGAGAGCCAAAAATTGACACTGAATTGGCATACGCGTACGCTAAAACCGATCGCTTGCACGACATGGAAGATTTCTTGGGCATGACCAATGTGGCGGATATTCTGGAGGTTGGGGAGAAGTGCTTTGAAGATGAGCTCTACCAGGCTGCGAAACTCCTTTTCACCAGCATATCCAACTGGGCGCGACTTGCGACTACCCTTATCTACCTCGGCGAGAATCAGGCTGCCGTCGAGAGCGCAAGGAAGGCAGGGAATACTCAGTTAGTTCATCTCTATCACACCTTGTCACCGTTTCACTGTTGACCTCTTTCCCTCAGGGTGTGGAAGCAAGTGCACGCAGCGTGTCTGCAGAAAAATGAGTTCCGACTGGTGAGCTGAATATCCGCGGATTCTGGCTTGCTTTCTAATATTTGACTCGCAGGCCCAAATCTGTGGTCTTAACATCATTGTCCATGCTGTGCGTAGAGTGTTTGCCCATCAATGATTGTGTGCTCACATGATTCTTGCATTCAGGAGGAATTACCTAAGCTCATCTCTAACTACGAGAAGTTGGGTCATTTCGACGAGATCCTTTCCTTACTCGAGGCTGGTCTTAGTCTAGAACGGGCTCACGTAAGTCTTCCGTTTCATGTGGTTCCCCAAATCTCATATTTGCCCTCTTAGATGGGAATCTTCACGGAATTAGCTACCCTCTACAGCAAGTACCGGCCAGGCAAACGTGAGTACATCCGGTCATGAGCATGTTGTGTATGCTTACCTTCAAACTAGTAATGGAGCACCTGAAGCTCTTCGTTGCTCGTATCAACATTCCCAAGGTATGTCAGGTAACTTCTGCACCTAGCTCATTTGATGATCAATATCATGCAGGTCATCAAAGCCACAGAGAAGGCACATCTCTGGCCTGAGCTTGTCTTCTTATACATCAAATACGACGAATTCGTGAGTGAGCTCGCATGGCTTAACGCCGTTGTCTGATCATAGCCCAGGACAACGCGGCATTGGCAATGATCGAGCGTTCACCGGATGCCTGGGAACACAATCAGTTCAAAGATGTTATCGTCCGGGCAGCCAACGTCGAGATGTATGTGAAGGCTCCCATCGTACAGTCTGTTTATTGATATCGCTGCAGTTACTACAAGGCCTTGACATTCTACCTGCAAGAAAATCCCACTCTATTAACTGACCTTCTCACCGTCCTCATTCCTCGCATCGACCATGCGCGGGTCGTCCGCATGTTTGGGCAGATAGATCACATACCTCTCATTCGCTCTTATCTCATTGCTGTTCAACATGTTAGTCATCGCCCCCACTCCATGTGCATCGTCACTGACGCCGTTACAGTTCAACATCGAGCCTGTCAACAATGCTTATAATGCTCTGCTGATCGAGGAGGAAGATTACAAAACTTTGCGGGACTCTATTGACAGCTTCGACAACTTCAACAACATCACCCTTGCGAAAGAACTTGAACGCCACGCATTGCTCGAATTCCGCCGGCTTGCAGCTCATTTGTATAAGGTGACTAGAGTTGGCGGCGTGCCCTATCATTTGTTCTTGGCTGACAACAAGATCAGAAAAACTCGCGCTGGGAGGAATCCATTTCTTTGTCTAAGCAAGACAAGCTGTACAAGGATGCTATGATAACAGCTGCAACCTCGGGCTCCACAGAAGTCGCAGAAGAGCTCCTTTCTTACTTCGTCGACATTGGAAACAAAGAGTGCTTTGCTGCGATGCTTTTCGTTTGCTTTGACCTTCTACGGTCTGATGTTGTCGAAGAGCTCTCGTGGCAGCATGGCCTGAATGATTTCTACATGCCGTACAGAATTCAAGTACAACGATCTTTGGTCGAGAAGGTGAGCCTTCTGAGGAATGCGTCAACGAGTAAACGCTCATCTCTCTTTTGCTTAGCTGGCCGCGCTGGAGAAAGAGGTGAAGGAGAGGTCCCACAAGGACACCCAAAAAGAGCAACTAGAAGCTGAGGCACCGATCATCAACCCTGGAGGCATTCGCATGATAACAGCAGGGAATGGGTATGTGTTGATACCAAACATGTTAATAATACCTCATCCGGTTTCTTTAGATTCGTTGGTCAAGCACCTCAAATGCCTAATGGCACAGGATATATGGCTCCTGTAAGTCATATCCGACATCGTTTAATTATAAAGTCTGATACCAAGTCCTTTTTCAGGCTATGACAGGCTTCGGCGGCTTCTAGTTATACTCTGCTTCTAATTGGATAGTCTGCGCATCCACATAATACAGCGCCGTATTTCTGTTAATACTTGGATTCATACCTTCCCGCTGGACGTTTTCAAATTATTGTAGTTCTTCTTTCTGTCGATTCTGTGATTCAGCAATGATAAGTCTAATCAAAGCGTATTGATTGGGGTGCTCAGTAATCATAGTGGCGAAAGATAAGACTGTTAAAATTTCAAGCCTCTAAGCTTAAGGCCCTATATTATACATGTCGATACTGTATCTGGTAGATCATGCAGCCTTCTCTGGTGTGGGCTAAAGCCCAGGCATGCGAAGCCTACGCCTTCTCGCATTGTATATGTTTAACCTGCGAAGAAAGGGCACGCGACGAAGCTCGTCGTTGCTTGACAATGCTCAGCCCCATTGACTGCCGGGATACCTCCTGGTCCAATAAGTCCCTCGTAGGCCTCCCATTGTTTAGTCCATCTCGTGCATCTTCTTTCACGGATCGCCCTCTACCCGTAGCAACCACAATAAATTCGCATATGTACGTCGGCATGCCTGAGGATAACCTGAGAGAGCCGCCTATCTGGCGCGCAACGGGTGCTTCGCCGATATATCATCCCCCACCACACACAAAGAGTGAATGGATCGAGCAAATAGGTTAAGGTCATATTAAAAAGTCAATGTCAGATATGTGGAATAGAGGGTATCAAAAGATCTGGTAGCTGTAAAATCTCCTCACATCACCACACAACCTCCAGATCCTTTCGGGCGGGTGCTGAGTGATACACGCGCAGCCTCGTAGAATACTTCGGCTACGCCTCGATTGTGTTTTGAACTACATTCTACAAATTGGAAAATAAAGTTAGCGAGGGTTAATGCGAACATCAACCTTTGCACGAACCAAGATAGCGAGACGCTCGTATTCGCCGAGCAACAGCGAGGCCCTCTTCATACTGGACGGAATGCTGGCCGTATCGTGCCAGACGATCCCTTACTGTCCGATCGTCTCGAAGGTCGCATTTTAAAGCTGTAGAAACGCATAAGACACGCATAAATGAAACTCAAGATGGTAGCACAGACCGACAAGAACAAGCTGAAAGTGATATGAGCTGGGTACTTGAGATACTTTTGAAAATGGCGCACCTTCACTCCTGGACAATATTCGAGAATTTCATCTATCCACTATAACATCACGTTGGCAAGGTGAAGACAAGATCGGAGGACCCGCACAAACCTTGGACTCCACATTCTCCAGAGAAACAGGATTGTCCACCTGTCCCTGTAAGTATGCGCTGTGCAAGGCTTACGAAGAAACTCACAGAGAAGCAAATCATTATAACATGCGTTTCCGCATAGCTGAGAGATCTCAGACGGTCGAACTCCTCCTGACCTACAAACGATCACGACGCGTCAGAGATATTCCTGGTGGTGCTATACAACGGCACACACCTGCTGTATCCCACAAACTGAGCTCCACAAGTTGATCATCGACGCAGATATCGTGCACGTAGTTCTCGAAAACAGTTGGTTCGCTGAGTAAGGTGAAGGCATACACAGTTCAACCAAAGTGAGGCAACCGCACGGAACCCACAACCCACTAGACTTGAGTAAAGAATCCCCTCGTGAACACATTCAGGAGAGACGTTTTGCCTAAGAAAACAAAGGGAAACAAAGGAGTTCTGGCATAAGGTTTTAACGAAAGCACGCGAATGATGCATGCAACTCACCACAAGCGCCATCCCCACACACCACGACTTTGCGTTGAACCTATGCCCAGAGCCCGTCAAGACCATGCGAGCCACGCTTGAGCTTTCACTGACCGGTCTACGGCCAAAGGAAGGCTTCGAGGATCCACACATAGGCATGGTGAAGCAATAATGGAGAGAGAGGACAGTTAAGGAGAGTGAGAGCAGGTCCGGCTATTGTAACCGGCGATCTCGTTCATTGAGTCTGTGGGCAGTCTAATCTGGAAAAGGGTAACATTCTACAGGAACAGTCAAAGTAATAATTTACGCGACAAATACATATCGTGGCATGAATAGATAAGTCGACTGACAATGCGCCAAATACAAAGAAATGCATCTAAAGGTCCATCAATTAACCATCCCCATCCCTGAAACGAAATCGTTCCATGTCGTGTGCATATTGAGCTCAGGCGTGAGCGAGGTCCGGGTGTACACCATCTGGTTGCCATTCGATGTTCCCATGGCCGGTTCCATGGACATCAAAGAGTACGAGCTATCGGTTGGTGCATAATCATAAACAGGGAAATATTGGGGGAATAAATGCGCGTCCATATCCAGTGGTTGGGATATCGAATTTGAACGCGAATGAGTGTGTGCCTGTGAGTGCGGGTCTTGATTATACATATTCATATCTTCAGGCATGAAAGACCCGGGCATGGACTGCATGTTGAATAAGGTATCGCCAAATTGCTGTTGCTGTGGCTGATGCAACTGCTGTGGGTGGACAGATGTAGGTTGTTGCATGTGATTCGGCCCTGGTGTGTGCGCAAACGTCCGTAGGTATTCCACGACGCTCGGATGAACAGGAGGTTGATCGCCACCGGGCGACAGGGGCAACGGAACCACGGGATGCATCGAGTTAGGCGACATTGTCAACGGCAGTGGCATATTGGTTATGAGTAGAGGCGTCTCTCCCGGTTCCTTCTTGGCTACTAGACGAGTTTTTCCGCCCAATGTGGCCAACTCATCATCAGCTACTGGGGTAAGAGGGTTTGAAGGACCAGCAGAATATGCCATCCCCGTTTGGTGTTCCGCTAGGCTGGCATGCGCCCTTTCTTGGAGCCTGAGCATGACAGACTTTTGGTGGCAAATCAGCGTTGAGCAATGCGGAAGTTGATGGAGAAGACTTACAAGAACCTTTTGCGCGCCAAAGCCGGGGGCCGCCTTGGCAAATAGTTCACAAGCAGAATCGAGCTGTACCAGTGCAGACGGAGCGAGGCTCATGGAAGGACATCTTGTAACAATCGATCCCAGTACAATCTGTAGTAATCATTAGTATGGCATAAATAGGGCATCTAGCTATCACTGACCGAGCAAGAGAACATATGCGCCCACAGGAACCATATCCGTTCACTGAGGTGTTGCAACTGCGTGTGTAAGTTACGCATTAAAGCGACGAGCGAGCCTGCGCTGCGATACGCCGCAATCACGGATGTTCCATAAGGACTGCCTAAAGGATCTTTAGGGTGGTCGTTCATGGCCCGAGCAAAGAAACTGCGATGTAAATACAACAGGTCTCGAATGATAGTCAGCGCTCAACATGCATTTCTCAACGGTGAAAATCTCACTCGTTTCGCGAATGGCTAGGACGATGTGCCGCTGCAATATTAACATGACAGTCTCAGGTGGAAATCCTCCGGGACGTTGCTCAGAGTGGCCAAACCCTGCCACTTGAAGTATGGGAGGTACGGGGAAGCCCCGCAGTTTACGATCGAGTTGCAAGACGGTCGCGTACGTCGGATTCTTCGCCCCGAATGCCTGATCATGCACGACGGACATACACTCTGAGGTAAAGCGATGCTTCCATGCATGGACTGAGGGAAATCAGCACGTGTTATGAACCTTGAATATGAAATCACTGACAAGCATGCTCGTCTGATGTATCTGTTTCATGAGGCATTTTGCAATCGATGTGTGCCAAAGAAAATGACGGAGGCCGGCCAATGGTAAAGCACTGTCGCACGCATTAGATTACTTTGCACAACAAGTCATCAGGAGAACATTGCACACCTGCCATGAGTCATACGTATACAATTCCCAGAAGAGTTCGCGACGGTGTTGGGTTTCTTTCGGATCGACTTTCCATCGGCCACTGTCTCGGTCTGTCAAATTCAGGACAGCCGTCAGTCCGGCCGAACGGGTATGTCATAAAGCTGCCAACTCACGAAGGCCAATGCTTTGCGCAAGTTTGACAGCTAGGCCCATAATTGCCCACCGCATCCCGGATCCTCGGCCATGGCGATCCGCCAAGAAGAGATAATATGACATGAGATACTGCACCACACGAAACTTGTCAGCGACTCAATCCGTTGACATGGACGTGATGACTTACCAGGGCTTGCACGGCGTTAATAGTAGGCTCATCAAATAACCCGTTCTGAAACAAGGCAGCTCTGGCGAGTTGATGGTACTTTTCAGCATCCAAGTTGTACGCGGGCAGGTTCGTATCAACCAGAGTTCCAATGGCAAGGATAATGAACATGAGAGCAAGCCGATGAGAGAGGATAGGATCGTCTGTAGGAGGTTGGGCATTGGGGTCATAGAACTGCGCGAAGACTTCTTCCATGAAAGCCTCGTGCGAGACAGGGTTATACCTAGAGCGTCATGATCAACAGAGTCACAGAAGCGCACGTATCAATGGTCACTCACATCCAAGCAGCGTTTCTGTAATACAATTGTCGTAGTTCTGTCGCCCTCTCGATTGGCGGGAGATACCAAAATAAGCTTTGGAGCTGCGTGCTATCGAACTCAACGCCGGTTGAGTTAGATGGTGACATTGGGAAGTTAGAGCTTTGGTTGAGCATTTCTGGTGGAAGCACGTTTTGAAGGCTATCCAAGCGAGCGGACTCGCCGTCCTCGTCATCAGGATACTCATTCTGAATCACAAATCAACACCGTCTTCGCGTCTCAAAATAATCAGAAAGTACCTGGAGGAAATACTGAGAGCAGGGTGGCTGTCAGTGTCCGGAAATAAGCCGGCGCAACACAGTGCAACTCACCCACGAATTGGCGACGGAGCCGTAGTAGTTTGCTCGCCCAGAAACGCTGATGGAGAGAGATCCGAATGCATCTACCACGTCTGGATTATGCTCTTCCTCTTTCACATTGGGAAACGTTGATTGAGCACGGGATCCTGAAGGCTCTCGCTGTAATGGAGCTTTGATGCGTAAGAGCTCTTCCGTAAGGAGAGGATGATTGTCGGGGGACAGTTGTGCATGAGATGATCGGAGAGCGTCCTCTAGGTCTCGAACCCGATTGGCAAGCTCGGAGATTTTCTCGTGTAGCTCTTGGGTAGATGCGAGCACGAATCTAGCCCACGATATAAGTCAACGGGCTGACAATAGCACAATTACTCTGAACACGAACCTGTTGCCCTGGCCGGTGGTGAGAGAGCCTGCACAGTCACGTCAGTTGGAGTCCACGGTAAGCCCCTGAACTCACCATCTGGGCAGATAGCGCTACATCCTCTTTTCTGACAACTCCCACAAGGTATATTTCGGTCGCAGCGAAGCTTGAGTCTGGACGAGCATATCAGTCTGCCCTCCGTGTGAGTTTCTTGATGACCAGAGATACCCACCTTCGACATTCAGCACATGAGAGCCGAGTAGCTCCCTTCCGTCGTTTCTTGGAGCTGTCTTCCGTAGGGCTTGAACTGCTGTCGGCCCGCTTTGGATAGGGCGGAGTGGACATAATATGATGGTGGTAACAGGGAAAGATGAATTGTTCTTTGGGAGCGCAGTGCTCTGATTCACAGTGTCACTCGGTCATCTACGGCAGCGTGACGGCAGCCCAAATCTGGGACTGATTCAGATTGCCGACATGCCCATTGATCCCGTACGTTTCGTCTGCAATTCTGTTGTTATTCTCAGCGCATCCCGACCACGCCACCCGTCCTGCATCGCCTTTGCTGTATATGGCCCTCCTGGGTCGCATGATAGCCTAGAAACGCGCTCAGAAGATTAAAAAATGCCTCATGATCTCTGCCTGGTACTCAGGCTGTGATTTTAGTGGCTTGATTCAGGTATAGCCACCAATGATGCAGCGGCTTGAAGATCGTCTGGCACCGCATGGGCCTGATGTCCTTGGCTGATCAGGGTCCTATGTATCAAGAATCAAGGCCTCTTTGTCTCCCTCAGCTTACAGTTCCCTTCCAACGAGTTTAACGTCATTCCTCGTCAGTCACATCTAAAATTATCCATCACCACACGAGTCCTCCTGCTGATTCTAACAATTGCCAGCGCTGGAGACCCCTTACACCGACACAGAGGCTCCATGAGCACCGGCTAAGCTCGGTCTGATGCAACCACCGACCCGTGTGTTGGTCTACTTCGGCAGACTCGACTCCTTACTCGAGCCTCAGGTCCCAGGCGTAATGTTGCCGGCGGCATCTGTGGCAACTCTATCATCTATACATGTCAGAGTTAACCCCTTGCATTTATCCCAAAATGCTTCACAAAGTGTCTTGCAGAAATACTCAACAAGTCCTGTCTCCAGAGATGTTAATGTTCAGAGCGCATCTCTGGGCGATCAACAATCAGCAGTTGGTTCACTGACACCTAGTCAACCACTTATCACCATGCGAATATTGCCTACAATGTCCCATAGAGGTGCACAGGAAGGCGTTCCTCTGGTTGGATATGTACGGCATTCTTTGCATCGCGGACCTATCTGTCAAATGGAACGGTGTCGCTTGAAGTTACCCTGGCCATCAATCCCCTGTCCCCCTCGCCATTCTCGCCTTTGTTCGCTGGCAAGGCCCGCTGGATTCGTTCAGACTCGCGCATGCACGATCGTACACTCGTTGGCGCTCGTAATCTATACTGAACACGCGCATCGCGGCGCGTCTCATTTAACGTGTCTACTGCTATCTCCTTCTGGTCTTCGAGGACGCGTTCCGCTTAGGTCGGGGGGTCGTCGATCAAAAACGCTAATCACAATTCCAGAGCGGAAGCGCATTCTTAAATCTCGGAAGCTGGTTTATATAGCCGCTGTGCGTCATCCATGCCCTCCTTGAACTGCGTCTCCGTCTCGCCCACGACGTAGATCAGGTACCAATTCCTGCCCCACATTTTGCACATGACCGTGTCTGCCTCCCGATACTCATGGGAAAGTCACATTATTGCATTGACCATGCTCTCAGAACCCGCACCTGTATCATCCGGCCTGCGCATTTTCTTGATATGGCATCGCCGCCTCATTTATCACCTCCCCCATGTTTAATGAGCATCAGCCATATCACAGCGAGGCTTGGAGGCATGGGCCAGATATACCAGGTTCCCAGATACTGCGTTCTGATCGCATCACACGGTTACGTGCTAAAACTTATATTCACTTTTACTGTACACAGGTCCGGCGTCTCCCACTCTCCCTTCTCCACATTCAAGCCCACTCTTTGAGGCCCGGTACCTCGTATCCAAACCAGTGATCCATCATTCCCTCGGTCATGAACCAAGTGAAGAAAGTTTTCATGGCCCATTTCTTGAAGAACATCGACACAGCTGATTGGTCCTTCTTTGCGTTACCACGCCTGTTGGCCTCGGCAATGATCATGCTGACTCGGGGTTGACGAGCTTTCTGGAACGAAGCGAAGGTATCATGGAGCTGTGCCGCTGTTGGCACGGATGTCTCATTCTGGAGCAGCATCTCTCGCATTAGGTTCGCCAGATAACCTGCATCCTCCAGAGCCTGGGAGGCTCCCTGGCCGCTGTGAGGCGGTGTAGCTATGGAGTATTCAGCGTTCTGTGAGTGTTATATTCAAAATCCCACGTACCGTGTGCTGCATCGCCAATCAGAACCATGCGACTGGTGTGCCAGTGCTTGAGGCCCTCTACCTCATAGATCGGCACCACTTGAGGTTTGAAATCATACTCTTCTACAGCTGCGATTATCTTGGACACTGGAAAGGTCCAACCTTTTTGCCGACGCACCACCTACATCGAAGAAAATGTATCAAAGGTGTGTGAAAGTTGTTACGGCTCCGCCTTACCTCGCTCAACGATTCTTCCTTGGACAGCTGCCATTCGTTTGCATCCCTTTCGGGGGTCTGGTACGTGGACCACCTGTTATGTGAAACCTGAGTTGCTGACAGCGTCTCCCGGATAGAATTACTTACCAGCCCGCCTTTGCTGCAGTTTTGTCGTACAAGCAAGCTCCGAAGAATCCATTTCGTCCATGAAACATGGACATAGGTTGCTCGAGGGTGAGGAATTTATCTAAGCCCGGGACGTCGGCCACTGGTACAACACCGCCAATCCCTACCAATCCCTGATATGTGGGCTTGGGTGGAACCATGCCCTTGTGGGTATATATGCTGCGTCAGCCATTATCAGTACAATCAACTTTTGAGGCATATGGAAATATTCTGACCTCTTCCGCACAGAGCTCCAGATGCCATCTGCTCCGACGATAATATCCCAATCCCCTTGTTTTCTAATATCACCTTCTGTCCAGTGGACCGTGACTCCCGCCTCCGTCTCGGCGACTTCTCTGACCTTGGCGCCATATATCACCTCGATGCCCCTTTTGGCCGCATCGTCCAGCAGTACCTCGTGTACATCCCAACGCGCAGTTAAAATGCTCGGGTACCCATAGCGCTCCTCTCTGCCCTGTGGAACATTACCGAGAAACATTCCCTCCGAGTCATACATGGATAGCGATGGTACTTTGATTCCATTCTCACGCCCGATGAGTTTGTCCACTAAGCCGAGGGCCCCAAGAATGCGCGTGCCATTGGGAGAGATAGTCAGAAACCCGCCCGCAAGAGTTGTAGGGCGCTCGGACCGGAGTTCAAGCACCGTGACTTGGATGTCAATGCGCGACAAGAAGAGTGCAAGGGCACACTACCAACCAGCCAAAGTCAGC
This sequence comes from Athelia sp. TMB, assembly GCA_014898675.1. NCBI lineage: Eukaryota > Fungi > Basidiomycota > Agaricomycetes > Atheliales > Atheliaceae > Athelia > Athelia sp. TMB. The sequence goes on along the minus strand of JACXVL010000211.1, from coordinate 6,752 downwards.
CAATGCTTTCGAACTAGTGTGTGACACACTCACCCCTCCGACGCCTCCTCCAGCGATGATAACTTTGAGTTGCTGTTGACTCATGAGATAGCGAAAAAAACGATGGCAAGGTGGCACTTGGCTGGATAGTTCATGGTCATTAAGTATGGGCTACCTGAGCCGAAGCCCTGTATCATTGCGTGTCACAAGCGGCAGAGCTGCTCGCTGCGCACCAATTCAACGGTGCATTTGACGTCAAGCGCAGCAGGACTTGCGTCCTCGTGTGTCAGGGCCCAGCGCAGTCGCCCGAAACCTTATCGAACGTTTAGAATCGCGGAGTATGTAGGTGTACACTACGAAAAGGCATCCACTGGCATGATCCCATATACGCACCATGGTTCATTCCTTGGTCGAAGTTTGAGGGGTCACGTTGGTACTGTGTACCTATGCTGCGCACGCAGAAGGACAAAGTGGCTCTTCCAAAAGTATCATCATATCATGTTTAGCTATTATCTTAGATCTAATGTTGTCCGTCCGAGGTAACTACAATATCCAATCATTTCAAGTCTAGCAGTGAGAGTTTCGACATAACCAATCATTCGCACGACCCCACAACTTACACCGTGGCCACTCACGTAGCCCAACAGATTCTAACAGGCGGGTACTGTGAGGGGGATCCTGACCGATGTCTGAATAGAAACGTTTAGTCAGGCACCCGAAGAATGTATAAGATACTTACAGCAAGTCCCTGCGTAAGAAAGTGCTATAAGTATGGAAGCATTCCACGTTAAAAGGCAGTGCGTACCGAAAGGCTAGTTTCCTTATACTTCACACTCATATCTGAAGCCGTAACGCGCATGGCATCGATCGCTAGTGATCCCTCAATAGTCAGCATTGTCATTTATGTGGGAGGCGTTCATGTGGCTTGCCTTCATCTAGAGTCACACTATACACCCCCATGCTGGCCATAGCGAGCTGGGCAGCAGTTACAGCTTTTACGGCTATAGCAGAACATTCATGAGTATTAAGAATTCGTCGCAGCGTAATTTGAGGTTGCTAACCTCCCAGGGAATTCCGTTCCTGTGGGTATGCGAACATCAGTGGAGAACTAGATAAATAACCGGGGTGGCTTACGATGCATGGCACTTGAACCAAGCCATCAATGGGATCACAGGTCAAGCCAAGATTGTGCTCTATCGCCAAAAAGGATCAGGAACGGTCACACTGACGTTCAATACACCGCACCTATGCCGATTTCTGCAGCCTGCACAACCGAACAGCAATCAGTGCCCAGTGCCACCATCGAAGCTCACTTTATGTAAGCACGTACTTGCAAGACGGTTTCCGGTGTGGCTACGATTGTTCAATATTAGCTCTATGAACTAAGCTGTCTTTGGCTGGGCATGACTTACCGCCCATACATGCTGCGAAACCCGCACTCGCCATCGAACATGCAACTGATAAATACAATGAGCAAGGTCAAAAGACGGGTATGCCTAAAGAACTCACCGCCGACTTCAGCTTGACAGCCACCCTCTGCTGCAGATATAGTGCTTCCACGTTTGAAAAGCATGCCCACCGCCGAGGCGGTCAACAAGAAGGTGGTGACACACTTCTCCGGATCATCGCTGACAAACTGGTCCCAATTTCCAGTCAGCTAAAGAAACGGATTCGAACTACTAACTAACCTCGGTAATGTATTTCAGAACAGCAGGAATGACACCAGCTGCGCCATTGGTTGGCGATGTGACTATGCGTCCCCCTGATGCGTTCACCTCGTTGACAGCGATGGCGTAGCAGGATAAGAAGTCCACGGCCGGTATCATTGTTTTCCGCTGCAAACAGAGATCTCTGTCAGTGCACGGAACAGTGATGGTCGACGTGTACGCGTACGGGGTGCATAGGCAGAACCGCGTGGTCCAGCGAGCCCACCACTCGCGTAGGCCGCAGACTGCGCCCATGATTACCTGGCCCCGCTCGCGCGGAGTCGGAGTCAAACGTTGCAGTCTCCTGATAATCAGGAGCCTCTATAGAAGGGCCAACCGATCCGCGCTGGCCGATACGCTGGAGGTGGGGCATGGCCAGGCCTGGGTAGAACCTGTGGAATAGTTTTAGAGATTGTATGCAGATATTGGCTAGAGAATCATGTGCTACCCTCGCATGAGTCGTCTGTACAGCATCGGCGCACGGCGGCGTAATTGCAGTCTGCCAGGAAGGACAGTCTCGGTGGAAGTGACGCCAGTGCGAATACAGTCATCCATAACAGACCATATACGCATCAACTAAATGGCACATAGTATCGCCATCAGCGGCCATAAACCTCGAGAGGGGCTGGATGTACTTTGGTGTGGATATCAGCTTCGGAGAAGCCGAAGTAACGTTCGTTATCGTGTACAATTTGTGCAATTGTCATCTGAGTCAGTTGTGGTGAGCTTCAATGTCGGAGAGGAAACATCATATATTACATTGTGATTTCTGGTTAAGGCCAGTAAATCATTACCAGTCTTGAAAACGTAGGGCGGTCGCTCTTCCTTATGCGGTGCTGCACTCTGCGAAGGGCCAGCTTGAGTTCCGCTAGTGTCTCCATCCTGCGCTGGGGCACTTAGTAGTGGTTCGGTAAGACTAGATGTCTGACTGAGCCGTGCGCCATGCACTGCACTTTTGTCCACTCCTTTGTAGAATAGATTTTCGTCCACTAGTGGTCGCGAATTAAGCAGGTAATACCAGAAGCACACTGCCAGCTCACCTTTAGTCTTATCATTGACCACGAAACCACCACCGACGCTAAGAGGGCATCAGCACTCATCCGTGTGTCAACCTGTCATCGGTACTCACCTGTAGTACTCATTCACAGCGAGCAGTTCTCCCTCGGGGCCAAAGCAAGCAAAGCGCATCCCATTCGGATGGGTCTTCAGCACCTGATCCCACCGCCAAAGCATGTCGCGGTCCATATCATATTTGATTTTATGCTTCCCGCCCAGAAGGAGTGACTTTCCTTCGAGGATGGAGGTGTAGCGGGAGGGGATAGTGCCTGTGTCTATGGTCTCGGGATCAGATCCCTCGAGCCCAAGGAGAATTGCTTGGGGTGTATGATGTCTGTAAGCTGTTAGCGGTGTAGAATAGATATATGTTCTTTTTAGCAACATACCCTTTGCCCGTAGCAGCCAAGCTCCCGTATCTACACATAGCAAACAATAGTTAGGTCCACTTCATGCAGTTGTGTGATCATGAGAAACGTACAATGTGATTTTGATAGTCCTAACCTAAGAAGCGCATTCTTTCAACTTAGTGACGAAACGTTGCTCGTGTGCACGTACCTTTTCCAGGAGTCTCAAATTTTGCAGATCGGTGATGAATATCTTCCCAGCTCGCATAGGTCCAACTGTATGCGAACTACTTGGCCCAACTGCGCCCTCAATTTAGCACTTTGTCTCACAAGGAGACGATATGCCTGAGACGCACCGCCAATACTGAACAGATCAAAGGTGGAGATGACTGCATGCTCTGGCCTTTCGATCTCTTCCTCATCTTGCGACGCGTCTTCGTTGGCTTTTCGTGCTAATTTGCTAGCAGTCGTGGGCTCCAGGGACTGACATGTGCGCGAAAACCTTCGAAGTTGAACAGATGACGAATTCCTAACCGTGACGGCGAGGTTGCTATGACCTCGCAACGCATGTTGAGGATGAAGATGGAATGCCGAGCGAGAAAGTGTCTTGGTGCTAAGAGTACGCGTTGCAAGCATGTCTAAACAGCGCAGGGCAAGGGAGGAACTCGTGGGCGTTGCTAGTGAACCAAATCTGCATTTTCTCGGGTCTTGGATAAATGAAGTTGACCCTTCCGCGCGCGCCAATTCAGTGCAATTTCACTGCCACATGCACTGCCACTTCCGCTCTCCG
>JACXVL010000210.1:35108-107640 GCA_014898675.1 Athelia sp. TMB | reverse complement strand
TCCAAGAAGCATCACACATATACCAGATACTGGCGGCGGAAAACCCTGCAGTTTATGAGAGCAAGCACAAATTATCACTCGCCAAGCTATCCGACTGTCTGAAAGCCCTTGGGCGGGAGGAGGGGGCGACAGCAGACATTAGGGAGCCAACCCATACCGCGGGCATTCAAGGTGTGCCGCACGTTCGCGCACACGGCGAAACAGTCTCCTTGCCAAGTATGTCAACTGTTGTTCGAGGTAGCTTACTCGCTAATGAAGAGATAGTCAGTACAGCTGACCCAGCTGCCTGTCACCGTGACCCCGCGGGTTCCGATAGGCCGGGTGAAGCAACTATCGATATGGGGCCGGTCTTCAACACCACTGACATAACGGGGGGGACGGTTCACAACGTCGCCGGTGATTACGTGACAACAGAGGAAGACCCGTGTACGCATCAGCAGAATATCAGTTTCGCACAGTCACTGACGACTCACTTAGTGACGAAGATATCACGACTGCTCCCGTACGCAGAGGGCGCCTCTTGGGACCCGAAACTCACGTGCTTGCCAGGCACTCGTCTGACTATACTCAGGATCCTTATGGAATGGGCTAGAGGGGCCGGCTCGGAGAGGATCTGTTGGCTCAAAGGCGTGGCAGGATGCGGCAAGAGCGCCATACTGCATTCCATCGCTGAGGAACTCAAGCGGAATGGGCAACTTGCCTCCGCGTTCTTCTTCAGCCGCGACATGGCATCGCGTAATACCGCCAAGACCCTGTTTACCACCCTGGCGCGAGATATCGCCAGTCTCAACTCCCGCGCTGCCCAAGACATCGCCGAGGCATTAGAGGCTGAGCCATCCCTTGCCACGGCCCCGCTGTCCCGCCAATTCGATGCCCTTATCCTGGGACCCTGCCGCCATCTTCCTACCAATCGTCCAGCTGTCTTTGTGATTGATGCACTGGACGAGAGCATTAGCCATGACCTAGACACCGAGTTGCTTACGTTACTTCGCGATAAAGCTACCCACCTACCTCCCCAGGTTCGGATTCTCATCACATCTCGTCCAACGAACACCATCGAGGAGTACCTGTCGAGGCGAAATCACATCGTGGCGCACTCGATTGATGTACATTCAGCTGAGAACAAGGTCGATATCGATATGTATGTGGATACGCAGCTGCGCGACGAAGCTATTCTTCGCAAGATGGGTCTCATTTCCCCCGACGAAGCCATCATCCGTGACCTGAAACGCTTGGCGGAAGGTCTCTTCGTATGGATCGTCACAATTTGCAATTTCCTGCGCACTGCGCACAGGCCGAAAGACAAGCTTCAAGCATTGCTGTCGAAGTCTTCTCAGCAAGGCACTCACCCCGAAAAGAAGATGGATCAATTGTACGCCGCCATTCTCGCGGAATGTGGGGACTGGGAAGACACCGACTTTGTGAAGGACTACGACCTCGTCATCGGTACCATCATGGCATTGAAGCGACCTCTCTCGCTCGCAGCGCTGCGGGCCCTGCACGATGGTAGCTTGGACCTGGAGGCTGAACAGCTTCTTCATAGATTTGGGTCTGTGCTGACTGGATTCCGCGACGACCAGCAGCCCATCCGCACCCTTCATCTGTCCTTCCACGAATTTGTCACCAACCGTGCCGCCAATGACGATAGCACCAAGCGCTTCCACCTGTCAGAAAAGGAACACAGCGGCCGTCTGGCAGAATTATGCGTCAAGACGCTGAATCGCGAGCTAGCCAAGCCCATTGCTGGCACTGGCTACTTAGCGATAGATGTGGGTGATGCAGCCGGCATACCGACAATCTCTGCGGTCTCTGAGCAACTGGTATACAGCTGCGCTCACTGGCCCAGTCACCTGGAAGATGTGGAGAGACCGCAGACAATCAAAACCCACATCACCACATTCATTTCACGTCATATGGTCAAATGGATCGAGGTAGTGGCAGCGACAGATGTCTTTCATGGATCGCTTCAGACCGTGCAATGGATACGGGTGAGCCTCTTCTTGGCTTCGCACTGCACCGTGTGCTCATGCAATTGTAACTACAGCGGCGCGTACCGGAGTTGGAGCATCATTTCCGGCATGAATCTCAGGCAAATGCGGTGTTCGCGCTTGGCAATCGGCTCAGTTATGCATCTCGCATAGAAGAATCGCTACTCGCGACGGAGGAGGGGGTGATTCAATTCAGGACTCTCGCGGCGGAGCGGCCAGCGGCGTACAATGCTGATCTCGCCAGATCCCTCAACAATTTCTCAGTACACCTTTCAGCCTTCGGTCGAGCGCAGGAAGCCTTGTCGGCTGTTGAGGAAGCGGTCAATCTGAGGCGGGCTCTTGCGGCGGAGCGGCCAGCGGCGTACAATGCTGATCTCGCCGGCTCCCTCACCAATTTGGCAATTCGCCTTTCGGATTTCGGTCGAGCGCAGGAAGCGTTGTCGGCTGCCGAGGAAGCGGTGAATCTGAGGCGGGCTCTCGCGGCGGAGCGGCCAGCGGCGTACAATGCCGATCTCGCCAGCTCCCTCAACAACTTCTCCAATCGCCTTTCAGATTTCGGTCGAGCGCAGGAAGCTTTGTCAGCCGTTGAGGAAGCGGTGGATCTGTACAGGGCTCTCGCGGCGGAGCGGCCAGCGGCGTACAATGCCGATCTCGCCAGCTCCCTCGGCAATTTGTCAAATCGCCTTTCAGCTCTCGGCCGAGCCCAGGAAGCCTTGTCGGCTGTCGAGGAAGCGGTGGATCTGTACAGGGCTCTCGCGGCGGAGCGGCCAGCGGCGTACAATGCTGATCTCGCCGGCTCCCTCAGCAATTTGTCAAATCACCTTTCGGCTCTCGGTCGAGCGCAGGAAGCTTTGTCTGTTGGCGAGGAAACGGTGAATCTGTACAGGGCTCTCGCGGCGGAGCGGCCAGCGGCGTACAATGCCGATCTCGCCAGCTCCCTCAACAATTTCTCAGCACACCTTTCAGCTCTCGGTCGAGCGCAGGAAGCCTTGTCGGCTGGCGAGGAAACAGTGAATCTGTATAGGGCTCTCGCGGCGGAGCGGCCAGCGGCGTACAACGCTAATCTCGCCAGCTCCCTTAACAATATCTCGGGTGAACTGTTCGATCTCGGTCGGCGACAGGAAGGGCTATCTGCTGCTCAAGAAGCCGTGCGTCTCTACAGGGTGCTTTCGACGGAGCGGTCAGTGGTACACGATGCCCATTTTGCCAACTCCCTTCAGAATCTATCTACATACCTTTCAGGCCTCGGACGAGCCCAGGAAGCCTTGTCGGCTATCGGGGAAGCGGTGGATTTGAGGCGGGCTCTTGCGGCAGAGCTGCCAGCGGCGCATAACGCTGCTCTCGCCAGCTCCCTTCAAGCCCTATCTCTTCGCCTCATTGATCTTGGTCAACACGGTGAGGCTTTGAACGTTATACCAGAGGCGGTGGAGTTGTACCGCGCGCTCGCTGTCGAGCGACCGGCACAGTTCAACGAACCTCTCATGACATCTCTCATGGTGCTGAACAATGCCATGGTCGGTCTCGGCACGGGAGTGCCCACGGAAATCAGAGAGGAGATAAGGTATCTGCAAGCACGGGTGGCATGATGGCAGGGACTTGATAAGATACCATTGAGATGAAGAACCATTATTACATGTAACGAAATGAAAGGCAATATGTGCTCCGTTCTCTCACGCGTCTCCTTGTTCCTGCAATCGTGCAAATCTCACGGCCAGGGAGGGTCTGTCTTGAAATCGGTTATATGTAGCTCACGGAACGCACAGAAGCCCAGTGGAGAGTTCTCTTCGATTGTACCGCCTCGAGTCCAGTTGCCTGCGGGTCTGGGCAGCCGCGCACGATGCCTCAGCCCGCGCCGCTCTACGTCGGTGTCGGCATCCGGATGAGGAGCGCATCGATTCTGACAATGACGACGACGCCGACGGACGTCATCATCAAGTGGGCCGATGCAACAATGGGAAGCGTGGATCGAAGGGTGACATCGATGACGGGTGCGCTGAACTGAGATCGAAGCAGTACTAGTTATCCTCAAAGAGTGCCCAGTACTCGCCGATCCTCACTTAGTCCGCCAAGCCGCCTGCCCCGAGATCCCCGCCTGCCGCCTTCCCCCCAACTCGCAGGCGCAAAGATAGATGCATGCTCGGGCATGGCGGGCTGTCCCATCAAGAGAGTGCAAGGAGCTGCACGGCGACATGCGAGGCTCGACTACACCGCACAGGGGCCAACGACCTCACGCTCTACGCGATCCCACCACCGATCCCAGGCACCTTAGCCGCCTCCGCCGCCAAGTAGGTCGAAGTATGCTTGCAACCTCGGGGTGCATTTGCAGCGTGACCGTCCCGTCGCTGATCTTCGAGTGTCTACACCCGCCATGCTGCGCGCTGATGGCCGTACGCTCCTTTTCGAATGCGTTCAACCATACGTATAGGTACTCCAGCGAGTGCGGGTTGATGGTTATCTTCGCCATTGGGTCGAGCATGCGACTCGCAGTGGCAGCTCCTGCTCCGCGCAGCTTGAAGAACAGCTAATCCTCTATCTGTCGAGGACATGAGGCTCGCCGTGTGGTGGTTATTACGGTTGATAGAGGTGCGGGTGTTTGAAGGTCAGGTGTGGGAGCCGGGCGGCTTGGTCCATTTCGCGATGGCCGCACCGAGCATAATGTGAACTCCAATGCAGACTTAGCTACAACCGGAAGATGGATCAGGGTGAAGGGCGTACACGCAAGTACGAGTCCACAGATACGTGATGGCCTCGTCGAAGAACAGTGTGACGAGTGCGGGAAAGGCGTCGTAAAAGCCATCTGCTCTGTCGCGGGTTTACTTCGCTTGCCGCGCGTCTTTCGGAAAAGTCACAAAACAGAACATAGATACCTTTAGGTGCATACGTCAGTCAGAGACTTTGGGATGCAGAGGAAGACATGCACACTTACCGAGCTCCAGACAGGACATAGCGGCAGATGATCATGAACGCGCTGGCGCTCGTACATTTCCAGTTCCATTGACTGGTGATGGGATCTTTTCTTGTGCGGTCCTAGCTCGGAGAAGGGGATCCAGACACGCATGCGGATTGGCAGAGACCCTCGACCATGAGAGGCCGGCGAGGAAACTGAGGACGGTGTCACATCAGTGTCCGAGCCTCGTAGCGAGCTAGGAAAGACGTACGTGCTTAATGAAAAGCAGAACCCTGGAAGTGCAGGCGTTGACAACGCAGAAGATGACTGCATGCACGGGCAGCTGGCAGTCGGTCGGTCGGTCGACTTGGGTTGAGACATGGGGTGTTTGACACAGCGCAGGTTAATCACAGACAGGCGCAATGGCTCGGCGGGTCGTGTGTATCTTGCAACAGATAGCCGTGGGTCTAGGAGGGTTCGCCAGATGAACTTGAAGGTCGCGACTCAGAATCGATTTGTCGAACGGACGACTCCTACAGCCTCCGAGTCAATGATGAAGCAAACACGTGACTCGTAGCCGCTTTTTCTCTTCCAAGTTCCTGTTTTACTGTCGTCACCAAGTCGCCGCTCTAGCTATCTGGCTTAGCTTTTAGACACAACGCTATCATCTATTCAGAGGCGCACTGTCAATTATTATTGAATCTTCGATTCTGGAAGCAATCACCCTCATCAGGTCTCACCTCGACGTCAAGCTTCAAGTCGAGGTCCAGTTGGTCTCCGTGTTACTAGTCTCTTGGCACGACCATCATCTGCGTTCAAAAACCCACGACCCTATGTGATGCCACAGAACATCAAGCGATTCTATCAAATGAAGGCCCAGATCACCTCGCGGATTCAGCGCCCTGCGCTTATACGGAGATACAAACTAAAGTCCTTCAACAATCGTCAAGACACCTGGGGCGCAACGGAATAACCTCAAAAATCAATTGTACGGGACTTGGTCTGCATGCTGCTTCTAGGAAGCATAGCCGGGATTAGAGGTCAGCCAGTGCCCCAATTCTAGCATCGACATTACCAATGAGAATACTAGTTCAAAGTCTTCGTTACAGCCTACAGGTTGTGATCGCGTTGCCAATCGTGTTTGGCCGATCTTCCTCCCCTGGGCTTACAGCATACTTTGGCGCAGTCCCGATGCAAGATAAGCGCGCAGGGCTGTGCGGAGATGAAGAATGTTGGTATTCTTGGAGACTCAGGTGTCACGTCGCATGCTGGCTCAGCCGGGCTGTATGGGTAATTACCAATATCTGATTCAGGCAAAAACACGCTGACCATCATACTCGATCCTCTAAAAGGAAGTACTCTTGTTAAACGTCACTGCATGCACCCATCACGCGTGCTTGATTCGTGAAAGCGTTTATCGCCCCTTGTCTTGCTGGCTTCCGAATTCTACTTCGCTTGTGGGTGTCAATCGCAATTCTAACTAAAATTTCTCGACCGGTGTTCCAAGCAAGCTCCTGCACACTGCAGGATGGCGGGATATGGTACAATCACTGCTTATCATGTTAAGCCGCTTCGATTGGTAAAGCCGGTGCAGATGTCTCGTTGCACGCATCACGTCGCAGCCTCTTTTGCAGCCGGAAGCGGCTCCATCTTGCGTGCATTCACTGCAATGCATGAGCACAGATACTCGTGTCGGCGCTGAATTCCCTCAGCAATCGACTTCGTGCCACCATGCCGTCTTCATATCTGCGTGCAGGTGCCAGTCGCAGTCCCAATTCTTGATGGCGCTCATAATGCGAATCAATCTGGAGATGAGGGCGCCAACATGTAATGGAAGCACCAAGTGTCGCACTTAACGGAATTATCTAGCACGGCATCTTGAGAGTCTTTTTGCAACGGAGTACCTGGACTATACAGCACTGTGCGCGTGCTTCGGTGGCACATTCTGTGAAATGAAATGATCGGCGTACAAAGATGCTCCCAATACTTCGTATTGGCTCATCGCTTCCAATTTTGACTCACAACTCCTCTTACTCTCAACGAGCAGGTTTCCGAAACGATGCCCAACCTCAGACTAGCATGGATCCCTCTCACATTGATGGTGACTGTTGCCATCTATCTGCACCTGCGAGGCCTTTCAATGGGCGGTACCGCCGACCAGTCACCCATCTCGACCGCCGAAGACAGCGCGCCTACTGACAAGCGTGATATGCCTGATGCTGAGCCCGGTGCTGTCGATGAGGTGGTTTCTCAACCAGGTAAGAGATTAACTCCATCCTTTGACCTATTTATTCATGACAAGATAGATCTTGTTAACGAGGCAGCTCCTGAAAAAGCTCTCCCTGATGAGACGGCCGCATGTCCCACCGAACCTGTCACCATCGAGCCAAAGAGTGCTGAGCACCGAGCTCTGGCTGAAGAACATCCAACCGTTCCCAATCCAGAAGTTATTACCAAAGCCAAGGCCCTCAGCGATCAATCTACGCGCCTTCACGACGAGGGAAAACGCGAGGAAGCTCTGACTACGACTCAGGAGGCAGTCACTGTATTTCGGGCACTCGCGGAGCAGTATCCCACCACGTTCAATGTAGACCTTGCGCAAAATCTCCGGAATCTTTCCTCCCGGCTTTCAAATGTCGGTAGAAGAGAGGACGCTTTGAGCGCTATCGAGGAAGCGGTGGATCTTCACCGAGCTCTTGTGGTGGAGCATCCGGCCGAATTTGATGCGGAGCTCGCCTCATCCCTTAACCATCTCTCCAATCGCCTCTACCGACTCGATCGACATGATGAAGCTCTTCTGGCCATTCAGGAGTCGGTCGATTTGTATCGCACTCTTGCAGAGAACCTGCCCGAAGCGCACAACCCAGGCCTCGCTGCCTCGCTGTTCAACTTGTGCAGTCGCTTCTCAACATACGACCTCCGGGAGGAGGCATTGGCCGCCATTCAAGAATCATCCAGCATATATCGTGATCTAACAGCGAGAGAGCCAAATTTATATAGCAAAAACCTCGCAGCGTCGCTCAAGAAGCTGTCTGGGTGCCTGCAAGGTCTTGATCGACAGGCCGAGGCTCGAGAAACAAGTCAGGCCACAGCCAATATTACGAACCCACAAAAGGTTACATCTACACGCCGCGCCCATATCGAGGCAGTGTTCGTTCCAGGTGAGATAACTTATGATTTATGCAGCAGTCGCTCATAGTGATATAGAAAGCCTTCCTGGATCGAGCGCTTCTCATCGTGGCCGAGCTCCCAGTGGGTCGGCCTTCTACGCTTTCGGGAACAAGGAAGTAATTAACGTTGGCGGAAACTATGTTACTGGAGATGAAGAACCAGGTGCGCATTTTGATGTCATGTCGGTCCGAAAATGACGCTCAAGCTCTTTACAGTGGCGAAGATATCACGGATCCTCCCGTATGCAGAAGGCGCGTCTTGGGATTCGAACCTCGCATGCTTGCCAGGCACTCGTCTGGCTATGCTCTCCATCCTCAACACTTGGGCTCACGGGACTGGATCCAAGAGGATTTGCTGGGTGAGAGACGTGGCAGGGTCAGGGAAGAGTGCCATATTACATACTATCGCTGAGAAACTGCAGCGGGAAGGGCTCCTTGGTGCATCGTTCTTCTTCAGTCGTGACACTGCTTCTCGCAATAACGCAAAGCATCTCTTCACCACTATCGCGCGAGACATTGCCAACTTACACCCCGGAGCTGCGGAAGATATCGCTAGTGCTCTAGAGTCCGAGCCAGCACTCGCCTCAGCTTCGTTGTCCCGCCAGTTCGACGCACTCATTCTAGGACCCTGCCACCATCTTCCCATCACTCAACCAGTTGTTTTTGTCATCGATGCGTTGGACGAGAGCATCAGCCACGATCATGACACCGAATTGCTTGCCGTGCTTCGCGATAAAGCTACTCAGCTCCCTCCCCAAATCCGGATTCTCATATCTTCCCGCCCGACAAGCACTATCGAGGAATACCTATCACGCGCCAGCCATATCGCGACACATTCGATTGACATATTTTCAGTCGAAAATAAACGTGACATCGACACGTATGTGGATTCGCAAATGCGCCACGAAAGTATCCTCATCAAGATGGGGCTCGCTTCGCCTGATGAACGCGTAATCTGCGACCTCAAGCGGCTTGCAGAGGGTCTGTTCGTTTGGATTGTCACTGTTTGCAACTTTCTGCGCACCGCTTACAAACCCAAGGCGAAACTCCAGGCCTTACTCTCAAAGACGGCACAGCACCTGCCACCTGAAAGGAAGATGGACGAACTCTATGCCGCTATTCTAGCGGGATGTGGTGACTGGGAAGACCCCGACTTTTTGAAGGATTACCGCTTGGTCATGGGGACCATCATGGCAGCAAAGCGTCCTCTCTCACTGGCAGCGCTGCGAGCCCTTCACGAGAGTATAGAAGAGTTGGAAGCCGAACAACTTTTGCAGAGATTTGGGTCTGTCCTCGTTGGATTCCGTGACCTCCATCAACCTATTCGCATTCTTCATATCTCCTTTCGCGAATTCATCACCGGTCGTGCAGCTCAAGATGCCAGCACAAACCGCTTCTATCTTGCCCAGAAGGCACACAGCGGTCGGCTTGGCGAGCTCTGTATAAAGACATTGAACCGTGAGCTATCAGAGCCTCTCATTGGTGCTGGCTACCTTAATCGAGATCCTCGGGACCCGCCGTTGGGCATTCCCAGAATATGCGGAGCCTCAGAGCAATTAGTTTACGGTTGCTCCCATTGGACTGATCACCTGCCAGATATAGAGGAACCGCAATTGATTCGAAGCCACATCATCCCGCTCATTTCACATCATTTTGTCACATGGGTTGAAGTGGTGGCATCGACAAATATCTTCCGTGGATCATTGGCAATTAGAAAATTTCTTCAGGTGAGAATTTCACCTGCTCTGCACTCCTATATTCTCTTATGCGAACGTACATGGCCCAGGGCACTCCAGAGTTGGACTATTTCCTGCAAGATGGATCCCAGGCATCTGCGATGTCCGCGCTCAGCCACCGCCTCGCAGATGAAGCCCGTTTGGAAGAAGCGCTTTTCGCAGCACATGAAGCGGTGACTCTAACCAGAGCTCTCTCAGCCATACAACCGGCATTTTTTGCCGCAGATCTCGCTGACGCTCTCAATAATTTATCAATTCGTTTTGCGACTTTGGGTCGAGTGCAAGAAGCCTTTGTAGCTGCTGATGAAGCAGTGAACTTGTATCGGACTCTACCAGTAGTTCAACCCGCGGAATTCAACGCGGGTTTTGCCAAGGCTCTGGCCAACCTATCGAACCACCTTTCAGATCTCGGTCGACCGCAGGAAGCTCTATCAGTCGCACAGGAAGCGGCAGACTCGTTCAGAGCTCTTACTACCGAGAGACCTGGGTTATACGATGCAGATCTTGCCGCAACTCTTGGCAATCTATCACATCGCCTTTCAGCTCTCGGTCGAGCAAGCGAAGCTCTGGCAGCTTCACAGGAGGCGATAGATTTGTACAGGGCCCTCTCGACACAAACGCCGACGGCGTACAGTGCTGATCTCGCCCGTGTACTTCACAACCTCGCAAATGGTCTTACGGATTTTGGTCGAGCCCACGAAGCCTTGTCAGCAGTGCAAGAAGCGGTAGATCTATACAGGATACTTGTGACAGAGCGACCGGCGGCATATACTGACGCGCTCGCCACAACTCTCAGCAATCTGTCAGGTCGCCTGTCAGATCTCGGTCAAATCCCTGAAGCTTTATTAGCTATACAGGAAGCGGTGGATTTGAGGAGGCCTCTGGCGGCAGAGCGCCCAATGCTATACAACTCTCATCTCGCTGCGGCTCTTACCAATCTGTCAAACCGTTTGTCCAATATTGGGCGACCACAGGAAGCTTTGGCAGCTGCTCAGGAAGCGGTTTCCCTCTACAAAGCTCCCTCGGGAGAACGCCCTGCGACATACAGCTTAGAGCTAGCCAGCGCTCTAAGCACCATATCGAACCGCCTTTCAGACTGCGGTCGGCCGCGGGAAGCCCTAGCAGCTATCGAGGAAGCTGTCGATATACATAGGGCTCTCGCCAAAGAGCTACCAGCAACATATAATGCTGGTCTCGCTATGGCTCTCAATAATCTGTCGCTTCAACTTTCAGCCTTGGGTCGACCGCAAGAAGCCCTGGCAGCTGTCGCGGAAGCGGTGGACATTTATAGAGCTCTTGCGACAGAGCGACCAGCAGCGCACAAAGCCAGTCTTGCCACGACTCTCAGCAATCTATCAGATCGCCTATCAGAAATTAGTCGCCCGCAGGAAGCCCTTGCGGCTGTCGAAGAAGCGGTGGAAACGTACAGAGCCCTTGCGCCTGAGCGACCGGCATCGTTCAATCCTGGTCTCGCTCTGGCCTTCAACAAATTGTCAGATTGCCTTCTGAATTTAGGTCGACCGCAAGAAGCCCTGGCAGTTGTCGAGAAAGCCGTAGATATGTACAGAGTTCTCGCGGCAGAGCAACCGGGAGCTTACAGGGCATACCTCGGCATGTCGCTCAATAGTTTATCCAACACTCTTACAAGTCTCGGCCGGCTGCGGGAAGCCCTGGTTGCTGTTGCAGAAGCGGTGGATATTTACAGAGCTCTCTGCTCAGACCTGCCAGCAGCGCACAATCCAAAGCTCGCCGTAGCCCTCCAGAACCTATCCCGCCGCCTCATGGATCTTGATCAGCCCGAGGAAGCCCTTAGTATACTTCTAGAAGACGTGAACATTTTCCGTGCCCTCGCCGCAGAGCAGCCTGACAAGTTCAAACATCCTTTTATGCTAACTCTCGCCATGCTGCTCAAAGTCCTCGCTGATCTTGGGTTGGATATTCCCGACGAACTTTCGCAGGAGATGATCGATTTAGCCTCGGCTTTAAACCCAGAGCTACACGCGCAGCTTTTCAATTAGATACTGGCGCTAAGTGGTTCATGATAATTGGGATACGATTGATATGAGATCACATTTGTATCTATTGAATGGAAAAAGCTCTACTGTGACGAGCCTGAAATTTGCTGAGTCTCGAGGCGCGAAAAATATGCGCAAGAGCAACTCGCGCATCAGATCGCGCGCTCCCTTCTAGGCCCCTGCGGGTCATTCAAAGGTCGCATCTTTCAACATGCTTCACCTTTCAAGCCATATTCAGTCGCGTTGCAGCTTAGGCTCCCGCTTCAGACGGGAAATGAAGGTACTTACGGCAGCGCAGGATGGACTGCCGCCAACTTGTATATCGGCCAACACAAACGCGATCTAGATCACTATGAAATATGAGCGTATCCATGTGCGCTGGTATGGCATTAAGTTTGATCTTGGTTTGGAACACGATATAGAGAGGAAAGATCAGGAGGGCCTGCGCATACTGCGAAGGCGAATTGCAAAAAGGTTCAAAGAATGGTGGTCGCTACCTGTCGTTCCTAGCCAGCAGGGATACGAGGCAGTGGGTCAACGCGATCGTCGATTTCTATCACGTCCCATGGCTTCCTGCCGGGTTTCAAAGCGAGACACCAACGCGTGCCATCCCCAGTAAACAGACACTGACGCCTCAACAACCATCCGCGGTCATTCCCACCGTCCATCCAGTAGCACCCAACGATGATTCGCCGCGAACGCGCACACGGAAAATACGCTCATCTGTCGTCAAGCTGCCGACATCGCAAAGTCCAGAGCTTGGTCGAGCGCGAGGCAGAGCAGGGCGCAGATAGTCACGGAGAGATGCATTGCGCGTGAGCAGGCGCAAACAGGTGATAAAATGGAGGTACGGGAGGGCAGTAGCTTGAGTCTCGATGTGACTGGATAGAGGCATGATGATGCGTGCTAGGGAATGGTGGTAGAGAGAATGTGTGAATTTTGCCGAAGTCTGGCGTCCTGAGCTCCGACTCCTAGTCCCTGTGAGGGACTTCCTCATATTTTCTGATCATCGGCAAACATGCGATCCTCTCATACTCTGGCACAAAATGTAAGAGAGAGGGTAGTGGAGCGGTGCTGGGTGTTTGCTATGGATCAAGAGACTGCTGGACAGTGTCGGGGTAGGATGGGCGTGCGTCGCAACGAGGGGGATATTGAACGTCAATTTTGTTCAGGATCGATGGGCTGAGCATATTCGCGCGCGAGTTGAGCTTGATGCGCCCCTGGTGGTGGCCATGGCTTGATGCACTGAAATCGGGCAGGGCGGCATGTTGGATGTTGGATGTTACTGTGACGTAACGATACTAACTCCGGAGCCGTGCCTGGTGCGCCGATCATGAATCACGGGCCTTGCATATGCACAATGAAAATTTTCTTCCTGTCCCAACCGCCATCGTCATCCGCTCTGCAGCAGCAGCTGCTACTATATATCATCTGTAAAGATACACCTACGCTGGTCCCAGGTCTTTCAGTCTTCGAACATTCTGATTCAGATGTAACCTGCTTCCCCGGTGACTTGGCCTCGGAGCCGTCTCATGTCTTGCCTGTTGTGGATCTGGAATCCTCAAAAGGGGTGTACGGCCCCGTAGAAAATCGCCCATTATACGCGTGCTTTTGATGCGAACGCTGTTCCGGCGCCCAATCCCGCTCGGAAACACGTTCAGCTTATCTCGCGCGCCAATCACAATCTTGCTTCGACAGGTGTGCATTTGAACTAGCGCTCAAAATACATTTCCAGGGGAGAGCACTAGCACGTTGTGGAAACACCATGCATCGCGTTCAGCAACCAAGTCTGTGCTCTAGGCCGGTGTTTTGAGAGGCGAGCGATATTCTAGGGATCAGAACTGATCTCATGGTGAGCCACATTCACTCTGGACTGCTCGGACGGGAGTTTATGTGCATGCGAGACAAACTCAGCATGTGTCCTCTGGACAGTCACATATGCTGTGCCCCTCCCAAAGTGCCAGGAGTGCGGCCTACTGTGGGATCGATCTGATCCCTTGGAAATATCTCGTAAGCCCGCTGAGGACTGCGAGTTTTTGGAGTTCAAACTTTCGATCGGCCGGCTTGAGGAACTCTCTGCTTTTTGCATTGCTCGATAAGACTTTGGAAACCCTCTGGCCGCTAATAGTTGCAACTTAAAATCTTAGGATGGGGTGGAAAAGACAAGAACCAAACCGGGTTTGCTGCTTTCCTTTCGCATGTCAGTACGGCTACAAGCTTTCGGAGATTCGGCGATTCCCGATGCTGTAGACGGACGGTATTCGATATCTCTCCCATCTATGTTTCATGCCACACCTTCCAGCAGCATGGGGGGTTGCAGGCGCATATGTGCTGTACTTTGTTAGGGCCATACTCTTCTCTTGACGTGACATTCCATTAGACCCTTCAGCTCGGGGCTCACATATCAACTCTAAAGTGCCTGGCCGCAGGACAGCATAAATAGCCCTAACCCGTTTCTGCTCTCGTCATTCACCTTCCTGTCATCTCATGGCTAACCCCGCTCCCCCTCCCTACTACTCGCAATCACGAGGCAGCACAGGCAGCTCGCCTGACGATACGCCCGTCGCCTCTCCCGGGCCCGTGACACACGCCCCGTCATTCAACGGTGCCGGTGCCGCGTTCTACAGCGCGAACAACGGCAGGAATCAAAACGTTGCCGGCGATTACTTCAAGAGCGACCGAGGGACCCGTGAGTGAGAGGCACCGTCCCGCTGCTCTTGAAGTTGATGGTCGGTCGATAGAGAACATCCACAAGGGATCGACATCGCCGCCAAGCAGGGAAGAGCCGAGGCAGCAACTACCGCCACCACCTCCACCGCCGCCGCCCCCGCCGCCGAGCGTCGCGGTGCAACAGCTATCGCTGCAGTCTATAGGCGAGAAGTTGAATACCTCTCAGCACAGCGTGTCGTTCATCCAGAACAACGCACAGTGGGCTCACGATGAAGATACCATGATCAAGGGAATTCTGGACAGCATCCGCGTTGAACTTCGAGTTTCAGAATCTGACAAGCAATGGATCCTCAAGGTTAGCAACAGCAGAAACATACCCAAGGTGTATCCGGTCAGTGGCAGGTAGACTGTGTGGCGTCTAGGGCACTGACGGTCTGCTTGCAGCGCCTCTTTGTGTTTCAAGCAGCTCGAATTCTCTTTGGTGATTCTCAGGGCACGCAGCGCACTAGGTACTCCCTCGTGAAAACTATTGCGCCAGGTATAAGGCTCATATTTCAATAGCAAATTGGGCAAGCTGTATGACACTCATATCAAAACTCTCGCGGATTTGGGAAACAGGATCTATACCGACTATAATAATGCTGAATCGGTCGGAGAAACACTGTTGCAATTTGACCGTCCAGCTTCCTCCGTGGTATGTGAATTTATCGACTGGAGGATTTGTGGTTACTGAAGAGGATTTGGTAGACTGACAGGGCCGCGGACAATGGCCTAGAGCTAGATGCTACCATCGAAAGAATATGGGAGCTCGATTTCGCGGGATGGTATAGGCAAAGAAAAATATTTATGCAGGACCAGGGTGCCTCATCATGCATCATAGTGTGAGTATACACTAAGTACTACTACTGTAGAATCGATCATGGTCCCGAATCGGCAAGGATACTTATGTGGCACGGTGAGGGGGCTGGGGCTGAGCTTGGATACGGACATAATTTCGCTGATAGCATCCAGCGACTTGTTCTATTAATTAAGATCGTGACAGGCAGGTCGTATATATCGACATCGTAAAGTGAACTCAGTGGCACCCGGACCCGATATGTTGATCCCCCTCACCATTGCAACCGTACGCACAATCGTGACGTTCAACTGCCACCTGACTGTAACTCAAACTCGAAGTGTAAGTTCTTGGAAGTGCAGCACATGCGCAAGTACAGCATCTATAAAAACTCTTTCAAGCTTACTGTAACATTTGATCAGCTGAATAGCTATAATGTCTCGAAAGACCTCATGAGGGAAATACAATTCGGCTCGGCAGGTCGAGACAAGGTTGCGATGCTGTATTCTGTGAAGTGTAGCCTCATTTTAAAGCATTTCAACGACACCGCGCAACGTGTGGTTCACAATGCGGCAGACGCCTAGACTTTGTGTCAAATGGCATCCGGCATACTAACAAACCCGCTGCCAACACTTCACGTTGGCCCTTTGTCACTTTCATCGAAACATCATCCTACCCTCGATCATTCCCCTGGCATGTTGTATCTCTGTCGTCTCTCGAAGCAGTGCATCCGAGGCGAGCTCTCGCTGTGGAGTGGCCAGTGGCATGAAACGGTGTTCCTGCCAACTCCCCCAGAGATGTATCTCTTCACCACAGAGATCTCGGTCGGCTGATGAGGCGTTAGCTATGATTAATATGATTCCAGTGGCGGTGGACCTACACCGCACGCTTGCCGCAGAGCGTCCAGCAGAGTTCAAGAAGCCGCCCAGTTTATCTCTCGCGGTGCCGGGGGCAATCATGCAGGATCTCGGGATGGAGGATTACTTGCAAGTCACAGAGGAGATGATGGCTCTGAAAGAATATTGAATGATCGATCTAGCAGGAGGGGCTTGATTAAGAACCTTTGTAACGAAGGTGATATATTATATGTAACGATAATATTGAAAATTGAAATGAGGGTTCTTCCTTCCTTCCTCCTTCCTACGTGCACACCTCTCCACTGCAGTACATATGAACAGAGATCTCGTTGATCAGACCCATGACTGCGTGTATGCGTCAGTCGTGTAGTATGGGATGAAGAGGAAGATGTTTACAATGACTGAAACGTGGTGCAGCTGAGGATCAGCATGCACACAGCGATCATGGACTTCCGAGCTGACGCTCAAGCCTATCGCCGGACCGCATTGACCAGAGGTCATCGACGACGAGGAGCTGTTATTGACCAAACTAATGACGAATGCACATCAGTATTCGGTCATCAACCCAACTAGAGACAAACTTACGCTCCATAGCATATAGCCGGCTGGGATGCAGAAGGGGACGTGGCCAGGGCACCACCGAGGATGATCGGCGGGATGAATATGGTCGAGACGTATGCGTTCAAACACTCTCGCGCTGTGGTAGAAGTAGCCCATGCCGGCGAGCTGCCATAAGTCTGCAAGCGCTATGCTCAACAGCGGCCTTTGCGGGCCTTATGCGCGAATTGGAAGTACTTCGCCCACCCAGCCTTCGATCCCAGGACAGCCTCGGCGCTCGAGCAAACCTCCTGAGCGACACTGGGCGCGAGGGGAGCCTGGCATAGTCCAAAGGCCGCACGCGTTGTGCTTCCTGCATTCTCCGCACGACCCTCCACCACGCACACTGCTTCTATCTCTGAACATTCCCCCACATCTGCCTGCTGCCGGTGCAGTTCCAAAGGCGGATGAAACATCCACATAAAGAAGTCCACTGGCCGCTGTCGAGCCAGAAACACTCAGAGTGCCACTCCCGGGGAGCGCGAGGCGAGAGTGGGTGGGTGCGGGCGAGGGTGAAGGATGGCCGGTAGTAGCAGATGATGTGTGTGGCACCCATCCGGGGACCGGTGCGTTTGGGCGTGCAGAGAGGAAATGTGGATGAGAGCGGGAAGGGCAGGAATCCCAGTTAGACGATTCTCCGGGATAGTGATAGGCAACCTTATCCCTTTCACGTTCCGGTACGCATTTGCCATATGTCTGGCGCGTTTACCTGCGCCTGCGCTCGACCGCCACGCACGAATACGAATTTTCTAACTCATACGGAAGCGCAGTATATTGGGCAGGGATATGGTGGCGGTTCGGACTGCGCGAGGACAGGAGGACGTCTCGCACGTGGTTTTGACTGACGGTGTGGGAGGACGCAACCAGCAAATGCGGATCCACGGTGACTTGTAGGTCGCGAGCGCCGATAGACAGAGGCGTGTGCGTGTGCGGGTGCGGGTGCGGGCGGCGCGTCGTGTCTGGGTTCGCGATCAATGTGGGACGTCCGTATGCGCTTCGATGGCACCACCGTCAAGTGGGGGCACGCACTTGGTAGAGTTGTGAATCTGCTGCTCGAGCACCAAGTGGGGTAGTCTGTGCTGATATATCATAGCCAGTGCATGATCGACATGTAATCTGTGACGGCGCGCGCGATCCATATGTAGGGCTATTGGTTTCCAATGACAATAGAGTGGGGCCTGGAGCATCGTACTTAGGTTGGAAGGTGCTGGGAGGTACTTGAGATATTGACTCCGTCGCACAGTAACGCTTCCAGCGTGACATTGGCAGTGGGGCTCGGCAATCCCCTATAACGGCCAGTGCCGGTTCCGGCGCGGCTCGGAGCCAATACTGTCCCAAAATCCTCGCATTTTGTGACCCAGCCTTCCATGGCTCTTTCCTCCACCGTAGATTTTAGGCTTAGGTAGTGGATATATGTATTTTGGCACTCTGAATCGATTGGCCGGGCCAGAATTTTTGAATTCTGCCTTATAAGATGAGATCTAGCGAGTTTCTGGTCTGTTTACATGGCTGCAGGCAGTTTAATAAAATTTTGTCCCGGCCATTCTACTCTAACAATAATTCTAAGCATCTTTTGTCAAAACGGCAAGACGATTGGAGCGTTGTGGAAGCTTGCAAAGACGATCCAGCGGGGGATGCAGTTTCTTAAGCCACAGTCACAATCGGCGCGGCTGCTTCTATATTTGGTCAATTGTGGCTTCAGAAATTGCATCCCCCGCTGGATCGTCTTTGCAAGCTTCCACAACGCTCCAATCGTCTTGCCGTTTTGACAAAAGATGCTTAGAATTATTGTTAGAGTAGAATGGCCGGGACAAAATTTTATTAAACTGCCTGCAGCCATGTAAACAGACCAGAAACTCGCTAGATCTCATCTTATAAGGCAGAATTCAAAAATTCTGGCCCGGCCAATCGATTCAGAGTGCCAAAATACATATATCCACTACCTAAGCCTAAAATCTACGGTGGAGGAAAGAGCCATGGAAGGCTGGGTCACAAAATGCGAGGATTTTGGGACAGTATTGGCTCCGAGCCGCGCCGGAACCGGCACTGGCCGTTATAGGGGATTGCCGAGCCCCATTGGCAGTGTCAGCGTCACAAACGCAACATGACCACCATTACGAATCACAATTCACGGCCCTATCGTTTCTCACCAACTCGATTAGTTTCTCGCTCAAGTTGTCAAAGTCATCACTACCTGTCTTATATCCAATATTGTTCTCATCCTTTCAGCGACAAAATTTGACACGATGACCCTAGCCCTAAGTCTTCAAGTCTGCTAGCAATGGCCGGTTTCTCCCGATCGTGCCTGCTTCCAAGCTCGGCCGCGCTGTCCAATGTCTCGGATTTTGAGACGCAGTCTTTGGGGATAACTTGACAGAGTCTATTCAATGATCTATGTGACCCCACGTAAGTTCGCTCCTCTGATTCCTGCGTACCCTCCAACTCATTAGTTTCGCCGCTGGCAGTCTGAAGGAATCCCAATCCTCGAGTGATTCCTCACATATTTCCTATGTTGAAATCTCAAGTGCTCTTTGCCAATGCTCTCCGCAATCGGCGCGCCCGCCATCATACTTACTGGATGCAACTCGAATTGACAGCAACTGGTCTCCTATCGAACATGCTTATCTACTTACCTGGACGCCTTGAGACCGCACAGGTGCTCTCGCTTTTCTCTATCCATCGATGCCTTATATATGTCGCCGTCGCCCTGTGGTTCAAATAATGACATGCCTCTGCTTGCTCTCGACGGTCACCAGCATCAACAGAGTCATCGAACAAACAGGTAAGTCCAAATGGCGTTTTCCGCCACTATTTCCGAGTGCACAAATCTCTAGATACAGGCCAAGTGAATGGAGTCGGGTTTGGCGTCGGTTTTGCGGATCCGTCAACGATGCCCACGAGGCTTGACCAGCGACCTGAAACCCTAAATGCCATTTGTGGTTCCTGATTACTATCTCTTTATCTCTCCAAAAACGGACGCATAATGCAAAGCTCTGATCAGTCTTCTTTGAGTCTTCCTAGGCCCACTACATACTGCGATCGGTCTTTGGCTTTTGCGCGACTTTTGCGAGACGTCTCGTTACGATCGTCACATTTGCCATGCGGGCACAAGACGGCAGTTAGGTTCTATATCGGCGAAAGAACCACAGTGCTATTTCTGCAGTCACGGGTCTCAACGCCCCATTAGGCCCAACCACGCTTTGATAACAAGAGCCGGCCTTTTCAATGCTAATGACGACATCGCAATCGGTGTCATGTGGCTCAACCGCCAACCGCTGGTCCTTTCATGCGCAATCCAGGCAGCATATCTCAGGGACTGACACCGTTCTGGATGCTTCAGACCAGACAATGAGGTGTATGGAGCATCAGTGGCACCCTACCTCTACCGTCCATATGCATCGAAGTACTCTACTCGGTTCCCGCATCAGACTCAAGAATGATATTGCTATGGATGCTTCATCCCGATAACGGCCTTGGTAATTGGGTATAGGGCACAGCAGTGCCACGCTGCGACCATAGTGCACATGCATTGAGTCTATAGAAGTGCGTAACGCTCGGTTCCCGCGTCAGACTCAGGGAGTTGATATTGCTTTGGGCGCTTTAGATCAGATAATGGCTGCGGAATATTGCGTATAAGGCACAAATTGAAAGTGGTACGCTACGTCCATCGAGCAAATGTATAGAAGTGTGTTACTCGCTTCCCGCGTCAAACTCCAGGGATTAATATCGCCCTGGATGCCTCAGATCCGATATCGGCCTCGGTGTTTGCGTGTAGGGAACATCAGTGGTATTATGTGTATTGAAGGCTAGGCATAACAGCTAGGGGAACGCGACGCGAGTGGGCCTGTCACAGCCCGCGGGTGGGCTCAGTGGCGGGAGGGCTACTTGGATGCAGGGCGTCGTGTGACTGGAGAGGATGTGTCGAGTGCGCAGTCGAGCGGGCAGGCGATCTAGGATGGCGCGCACTGCACAGGAAAAACGTACTCGCACACTGGGGGATCACATCGCGAAACAAATCGCGGGTTTTTTACGTGCGTCGCATGCCGCTCCAGTTGAAATATGTAAGTACGTCAATTCCTTGCACTCAACGGTCGCCGTCAACTACTTACGCATTACATAAAGCTAGTCCCTCAACACCGGGCTCACAGGGCGTTTTGCCAAGTTGAAGCATGTGATCAACCTCCGGGTCTTCCATCGCTGAGATTGCAAACGATTCCAGCCACCGGTGAACAGATATGCAAAGCGAAGATCCGGTGCAATCTGCAGACTCGACGTCTTCTGACTCAACGGCCTGAAAACTTGATAACATCCACACTGCGCAGTGCTTCTGATTTCTGTTCGATATATTTCACAATGGAGGTCAACCTCAAATTTTCGATCGATCTTCCTAATCCATAATGACATTTAGCTCAGTCCCCCGACGCTGGCCTTCAGGCAGAATCCAAGCATCGCCCTCGCATCAACGGGACGGTATGCTTATCAGCCGTGTGCACGCCAAGGCGCATTAATCGGCTTCCGAGTCAGACTCCACGGATTGCTCCAGATCCAATGTGGTGTCATTTGGCTCAGCCGCAAAATGCTGGCCTTTTCATGCACAATCCAGGCGACGTCTTCACATCAGTGGCACTCTATACCTAACATGTTGAGGCGCGTTACTCGGCTCCCGAACCAGACCGCTTCAGATCCGATATAGCGTCATTTGGCTCAGCGCTCCTTTCATGCACATTCCAGGGGACGTATTCTCGTCAGCGGCGCTCCATGCCCCTCACGCGCACATGTAGAAGCACATTAATCGGTTCTCGGGTCAGACTTCAGGGACCACTTCAGATATGATATGGCCTCATTTGGTTCAGTCCCCCGATGCTGGCCCTTTCATGCACAATCCAGGTAACATCTTCACATCTGCGTCGCACTCCATGCCTATCACACGCACACATTGAGGTACATTAATCGGCTCCCGGGTCAGACTCCAGGGACTTCTCTCGATGCTTCAAATCCGGAAACGATCTCGGCACATGTGCCAACACAATATATACATACACAATATCCAAAGTCGAAACACATCGAAATCCCTTCGCTGCTTTCCATCCCACTCTCAACGCTCATCTATACACAAGCCATGTCAGGTTTTGGTCGTACGTGAATGATTCACCCTGCCATATGTGCCCTGACTTCTTGCTATCGAAGATCTTGTCATCCTGGACGCCGGGTCCAGCGGTACTCGGCTTTACGGGTTCCGGTGGCCTGTGGAGGAAGATCTCAAAAAAGTGGCCAAAATAACCACGTTCTGGGAGGGTCCTAAAGGTCAGCGCGATTGCTTTGAAGAAGGCGATTTCCGTCTAACATAATTTGCAGTGGATGGGGCCCTTGAAACAAACTACTGCGAGGTCCCATTGCAGACCGAGACCAAATTGCAAGATTACTTTAACAAGATCTTCCCGCTTGCTCTTCGCTCTCCGGAAGACCTCACTGCCGGAAAGAAATCTCTTTTGACCGAATTTGGGATGAAAACAATCGGGGAGTTCAAAGCGGCCAAGGTGCCGATCTTCGTGCTGGGCACCGCGGGCATGCGCGTCTTCAAAAAGTGGGGCGGAAACGAACTTGCAGAGACCAGGCATACAACTTTCAAGGCGGCGGTAGAGAAACACATCAATCGTCTCGGAGACAACGGTCGAGCTCGAGATGGAGGTACTGATGAGCCCATAGTGTTTGGAGCACGCGCCACGTACAACACGATCTCAGGAGAACACGAGGCTGCCTATGGCTGGGTGGCCGCGAATTCCGTGCTTGGTGCGTTCGACTCGGGGTTCCGGATTTCTCCGCTTGATACGGTTGGATATCTGGAGATGGGTGGGCAGAGCGCGCAGCTTGCGTTCAGACCCCTGGAGTATCTTGTGCTCCCTAAGGAGCTATACGACATCCCGATCACGATGATCAAGCTACGGGAGCAGGTGTTTTCTCTATGCTTGAAGTCGTGGGACCTCGGCGCGATCCAGGCTTGGAAGAAATATGAGCAGGAAATTGCCAACAATGTGCGATTTTTTGCTGGTTCTTCAGGCGAGTGGAAGCTTACTGCTTTTGTAGGGTGATAGGGACAACGGCGTCGTCCTTGACGCATACAGCCCGCATGGTCGTGAATGGACCGGACAGGATGGGGAGACTCAATTCAAGGGCTGTAAACCCCGAGGGGATAGTCCGCAAGCTTTTCGCGACACAGTCCGTAAAATTTTCGACGAGACGCCTCTCGATAATGGATCGTCTATGGAAAACGGCCGTCTCCTCGACAAACATCTTTTGGATGCCCTCAAGACCCGTCATTTCGTAGGAGGTGCCAACTTCTGGTACTCAACTCGATCTGTTTTCGGGCGCAATCTCGACAAAGATGGTACCTGCAAGACGACTGCGTTCAGTTTCAAAAAATACCAAGAGGAGGTTGAAAAGACAAAGAAATTGGACTGGCTTGCCCTTCAGCTACGCATGGTCAGTCCGGTTTCTGGTCCACACTAGTTCTCGAGACTGATCGTTGTCTTACAGCGGAACGATCCGGAGTACGTGGGCAGAGCCTGGTTTGTCGCCGAATGGGTCCAAATCATTTTGCAACGTGGGCTTGATTTCAATTTCACCGGCGATGAGCACCAGCGCGAAACCGATCTTTCGTTCCGGCCTTTTGGTGGCATCGGGAAGGAGGAACTCACATGGACCTTGGGCGCAGCCGTTCTCTACGCTAACGGGAATAATTTGCACGAGCTCGACATCACGACCGGCAAGGCTGCCGCAAATAGGAGCCAGCAGGAATGGCACAGATCCATCCTGATCACCGAAGCCAATCGCCAGGAGGAGCAGCTCTATGATCATGTTATCGAGACTGCAGATTTATTAGCCGCACGCAGGCGTGGTGAGGTCGCACGATCCATCGAAGCAGCCACACGAGCCCACGCAGCAGCCGCCGACACCCGCCGAGCGGCTGAGAATAACGCCAAAGCGTCTCGTGACCACAGGCGGGACGCAGGGGAGGATGTTGCGGTGGATGACGAGCCGTTGGTCAAGAACGCAATGGTTGACCTAGCCAACAAAGCGCTTGACGCGCTTCTGGAAGAGAATGTTCTCCGGCGGACCATGCCATCAGGGTTATCCGGTGAGGAAAAGAAAGAGTACCTCGCCGCCGCCGGCGTCAAATCGAGCAGAGAGAATTTGCTATTGGCAGTGAAGAAGGCAGCCGGGTCACTTCCCGCCACCGCCACTGTTGCTGACTTGTAGTTCATCTCGACATGACATACCTACGATTGATTGACGCCGCTATCTCAGATTTTGCTACTCTTTGTACAATTACTTGCCCGTGTCCGTATTCACGTGGAGTTCAAAATTAATTGAACTGCCCTCGACAATGTACCTTTCTATCTTGACCATCGCGTGCTTAAGCCTGGTTACCCTGAACGCTCGACCGGCCTAAACAAATTATATGTGTTCGCACTCGAGAAACATTGTCGCCTACTCCGGTGTCATATACCGCTTATGAGCCAGTAGTAGCAGCGTGGCGCTCCAAGAGCTGATCCGCACTTCTCTCTATTTTCCGGGGCCCTGGCTCTCCCCCGCTGTCCCGCACGCCCCGCCATTGGCCACCAACGCTCCACGACCCGGCTATTGCCCACTTGGCGAGGCACTCGCGCGACGGGAAACAGCGCAAAGCCCAGCGCACCGCGTCTACAGGCTGCAGCGCGGGTTGGCGTGCGGAGACATGCGTACTCTGAACTTCGGTTCGGGCGACCCTTGGAGAGATCAGCACACGGCGATCGTGACGCGCATGCTGCAAGCGCACCGTGGCATGTTGAATAGACAAAGCGAGAGGGGGCACGGAGAACGTACAGGCAGAGAGCGGAGTTGCAGCAGTATGCGATGGCCCTGCCGAGAAACGGCGCGAGGACGCGAGGACGAGCTACGACGGGTTAATCGACATCGTGAGTTCTTGCTTGGCGGGTTTTTGTGCAGGATCTGTGTATCGATGCGTGTAAGTGCCACTCGTGCGCTCTGAGATTACGAAGAAGGTGCTTACGGTGGACACGCCATGGCATAGCCGGGGGTAAGCTGGATGCGCTGACGGTCGTAGGTTTTCCCAATTCTTGAGCTGGCAGCTGGGGCATCACAGAGACCAGCGAGGACGAGAGGCTTGCGACGGCCTAGGGGAACGACTCGCGTCAGTATTCGCCCAGTAGCAACACGGGATAGTCTCACGCGCTCTATGGCATACGGGCCGCGGAAGCACAGACACCAATAATGCCGAGGGCGATATGCGTGCACTCCACCCAGCAAGCTCCATGCCTAGATTACTCCGGTGCTTGAGCGGTCAGGATCGCAGCGACGCTGGCCGCGACGGGCTGGCCGGTATGTTCTCCTGATCGTAGACTGCGACGAGCCTCCTTCGATTCTCAAGCCCATGTGGCCGGCGGTCCATCGTGAAGAGTGGATATGGCCATACTATAGGCTGCCTGGGACACTCAGCGCGCGCGCACGGAACCGGAGGGCTGAGCGCTGGGTGCCGGTGGTTGGGTCTGGTGGTGTTGGCATGGTTGTATGGAGGAGCGGAAGAGGCGGCGCATGCTGCGAGCGGGAATGTAGGAGTTGGATATACGGCGTGGTCTAGCTATGCTCTATCTCCTGAGGCGAACTAAGCACCAACCACCGCTTCCTCCCATTGGACGCTCCTTGCGGAGAGGAGTCAGCACCGCGCGCCGACGAGGAGTCCGCGCGGAATCGCTATGTTGCGGCGTCCCAGACGCCATTCGGGGGATCGACGAGGACGAGGGGCGAGTGAAGAACCGAGCGCCGGTATTGGTCATTGTGTCTGTATGCGGGGTCGACGCTAGAATTCCGCGTTCCTATCAATGCGCCCCGCATAGGCAGAAGTGACAGTGGACGCTTGTTTGGGCTGCATGACGCACAGGCGGGCAAGGAGGGTGGTCTGTGCTCGGATGATAACAGCCAGAGCGGGGATCAATCGAGATGATATGACGTGCCATGCAGGCGCGTCCTGTTCGGGTTTTCAAGAGCCTTTCGTCGTGGGTCAATTACGGACGAGCCAGTGGGTGAGTTGAGGGCTATTTCGGGAGGGCAGAGGGTTCGCCTCGAGTGCGTCGCGCGAATAGTTGTTGAAGCCGCGAGTATATTGACGCCGTCAACACATCCGCTGGCGCAGCTGGTCGCTAGTCACGTTACCTGGCTCACGTCATTGACTCCCATTATCGACTCATCGAATCACAGGCACGAACGACCCTTGCATTTATTTCTTCAACTTTCATGCACGTGCATCATGTCTTCAACGCCCCTGCTGTCTAGACTGTGCAACCCATTATTCACAGTACACGCTTCAGCGGCACACGACTTCTGGCCTTTGATGCATCTGCCAGCCTGAGTGGCAGCCATGTCTAGTGGCCATGTATCCGCGTACTCGGAGGCAAAGCAGGACTTTAGAAGCACAGAGCCTTGGAGTTCGCTGACCGGAGATAGCCTATGTACTCTTCCGAGTCCTCTGAAATCAGCGCGCCGGCAGCCTGATTATAACAACTCGAAAACTCGCAAAGTGCACAACGAAATTGAGATCAAGTCGTCAATCCCTTTTTTAAAAAATTTACATATGGTCGCTTTGAAACCGTGCGACCTGCTCTCGTCGTCTAAGTAAGTACCTGCGCGCTCGGAGACGCTAATATTCTAGTTACCCCCGCTCTGCACGGCAATCTCAACGGCCGTTGCGCGACCTTCGAGAGGTCTCATCACTTGTCAGCAAATGATATTTTCCCAAGCAGCAGGCAATCTAGAGTCCGGGGGGAACACAGCACTCTCTGCCGCAATTCTCAACGCAGGCTGTATTCTGCTGAGCCTGCTGGGCATTCGACTGACGACGGCCATTGCAGACTCGGACCTCAAGTATGCTGTCCTGTACTGCGGTGTTCCCTCCCTTCCTTTCTGCGGAAGGAATGCGAGTGTCCAACAGTCCAGCATCACTGCCTGCCACTGGTGCGCGAGAAGCGACTTACATCAGTAACAGCGCCTGCGTGCCGTTCAATTTGATCTGCCACACTTCCTGCCGATATCCAAAAGGAATTCAGACAGCAGCACCGCCTGATCCCCACTCTATAAAGGCTGCAGGATATGTTGGACTTCATATCATCATTTCCTCACTACTCCTATCACCCGCAGCTTCCAACCAACCCCTTCACAATGCAATTCTTCAAGTCCACCCTCTTCGTCGCCGTGGCCCTCGCTGCCTCCTACGTCGCCGCCGCCCCCGCTACCACAACCGAGTGCTTGCCCCTCATCGGCAAGTGCACGTTCAACTCTGACTGCTGCTCCAACGAGTGCATTGCCTCTGTAATAATTCCTGCAATCTCAAAGTAACAGTCTTACTCACGGCCGATCTCTAGATCTGTGTTTAGATCACTACACGCGTGAACACTTGGATTGATCGCATGATGGCCGCCGGACGGTCAGTATGCTCACCTTTCAAGTCAAATTGGTGGCTTACTCGAATAATCTAGATCACGTTATACTTATATTTAACTTGTGGAGAAGGGCTAGATAGACTGTAACTTTGTGTTCTGTTATTTAAATCTATCTATCTGCTCTATGATTCTTGAATTGAGTAAAAGGGGTGCCGAAGCGTGTTATTTCATCCGAACTGATTTCCTTTGCCACATTCGAGTGACACAAAGCCCTTCTTCAACGATGCCACCACTCAAAGCCGTACTCGAGTAAAACATCCGATTTGCAATTCCCGACTGGGAAGGATCAGAGGGCTTTGGTAAACAACTAGCAACAAAGGGATCTGTGCTTGTCGACCCCTGTCAACCCCGGCCACGCTCTTCTGTCGATTTCGCCATTTCTTCTTCTTCAACGCAAAAGACTGCTGAAGCTACCAAAACGAGGCCTACATAAGCCCTCGATGAATTCGCGCAGCATTCTCTGCTGAGTGTTCGGTACGAATCACTCATACTGGGTGCCAATGCTCCGACAGGACATGTGAATCGCTGACCGGAAAGATGATGGTTACAACTTGTACTTGCTTCTCGGACTGTAACGTGCTGATGTGCTGTGATCAGTAGCACTGATCACTTGGTCTTGTCAACACCGTCTCGTCCACATGACTGGCGGTACCCATGCCTGCCGAGAACCCTACAACGTATTTGCTGGCATGTTCGGGGGCTGGCTGTTACATTCCGTGTTTTTCCATCTACTGCGGGGCTTACCACTGCTCTATCCTCATCGGGGGCTCATGACTTGTGATACTACTGTGATCAATACTCTACGTCCCCGCAGAAAACTAAATCCGTTCTCATGCAAGAGCACGGACAGTCCGAAATTGGTTCAAATTATCACACATGCTCCAAACCCGGATACTGAATCACTGCAGAAAAAGCGCGCCAACTTTAGCTCATACGTCAAGCCACAGCTTTGTGAACACCATACTTGTTAGTAATCCATCATTGGGACTTACTCCCATGGCGCGGAATCACTGATTTTACACACGAGCAGCCAATTTGATCTCAACGCACGTTGAGATGAACCTACACGTTTAGAAGCTCTAAAAATTGTGCTGGGATACTTGACTCTATACTCTTTGGCATGTTTAATTCCCGCCCGATCTTGTCCAAGGCTCTCCGCAGTCCCGACTACGCTGATGAATTTCCTCCAAGGAAGGATAATCAATTTCAACTTGACATCGGGCGACCCGGTCTCATCCTATGTAAGTACCTGTTCGGTCGGAGACATCGATTGTATGATCCTCCGTATGTCGCAACAACCCCATATTTGCTAACAAATGATGCATCACTATTAGCAAATGTGGAGTGAGAAGAAAATACAATACTCTTTGCAGCATTGGCCACTTCAGGTTGTTGGGGGTGCCTGCAAATCGGCTGACGATGGCGAGTTCTATGCCTCCACCTATCTTCGCAAACTCGTCTCCCAGCACCGTCTGCTACCAAGAAGCTAAGAGCTGCATATCAATAGCAATCAAATTCTGTACCGCGGCACTACATCGCGGCAGACAAGCGTGTGTCCAAGTAACAGTCAGGTGCCATTGTCGCGCAGGAAGCGCCTTTCATCAAACTTGCATCGCCTGCGTGCCGCTTGATTTGATCTGCCGCATTTCCCGCTGATGCTCAAACAATACTACCCAGGCCTCACGCTATAAAGGCTGTATGATATGTTGGACTGCATATCATCCCATCCTCACTACTCCTATCAACCGCAGCTTCCAACCAATCTCTTCACAATGCAATTCTTCAAGTCCACCCTCTTCGTCGCCGTGGCCCTCGCTGCCTCCTACGTCGCCGGCGCCCCCGCTACCACAACCGAGTGCTTGCCCCTCATTGGCAAGTGCACGTTCAACTCCGACTGCTGCTCCAACGAGTGCATTGCATCGGTAAATATCTCTCAGATCATCCCACTACTACTTATCTTACTCACGGTCGGTACTCTAGATCTGTGTTTAAGACGCTACACACGCGAACACTTAGACTGATCGTATATTGGCCGCCGTATAGTCAGCATGCTCTCCATACAAATTACGTTGATCGCTCATATGAATACTTCAGGATTTATATTTATATTCATTGTGTGGAAGAGAGCGATCAGATATACTGCAACTTTGTGCTCGGTTATTGAATCTATTATATCTGCTTTATCGTTCTTGATCTTGAGACTGAAGTTGTGGCGATTTGTCAGATTTCCTCAGTCAAATGCGGGCCACTCGAAACGGTTAGTGTTTGGGGATTGCATTTTATTTTATTTGGCTTTTCGCTACGCGGCGGCAGGAAGCGAATGGTTCCATAGCAAAAAAAATTGTGAGGCTTCAAACTATGATTTGATTTGGAAGGGGTCTCAAACGGCTTGAGACGGGTCGATAGACATAGAACATGGGCTGCTTGTCATTCACAACAGTACAGCAATCATCACAAGCTATTCGTACAGAGATACCCAGCGCAGTTATCAATCTCATCCCGAGGGGTGAGACACTCTTAGGCCACAGATGATGTGACTAAACGCGGACGACGTGATACATCTCCGCAACGCCCTTCAAGACGATCTGCATCGAGCCATCAGCATCCGCATATATGCGAGTCATTTGAACGACAAACCGGATTGTCCTCATGTATATTGTTGTGGTCGCGGTCGAACGCCCAGCTTCTCTGCTCCTTAGCATCGGGAATGAGGAACCTGCGCCCTCATCGATCAACGCCCGAAAACAAGCAAAGAGCAGGAAAGGACGCAATCAAGCACTCACGAGAACCCGTCCTTGCCCATGGGGGGTGGGCTCGGCGCCCCGCGGAGGACTTTCCATTCAAACGGAGTGCCTTCGCCCGCCTGCACATGATCACCGGATGGGTGCAGCGGGCGGCCAGACAGCCTGAGCTTGACCTTGTCGCCGGAGACCTTCTCGACTTCAAACTATTGCGCATGTTGTGAGTGAAGAGACATGGGCGAGAGAGAGGATCGGTGGCTTACGGTGGGGGCGGACGCGCCGGCGGGCAGGATGACAACCTGGTTGCGATTGCCGGACTCGCTGAGCCCGAGGGGGCGGCTGAGCGGTGGGTGGGGGGTGTAGTCCACGACGAAGATGTGGTATTTGCCAGATTCGAGAGTCATATTTTTGTTGTCAAAGAAGCGGGCTGTTGAAGTGAGTTGTTAAAGTAGGTGTGGGTGTGAGTTGGGGTTGACGAGAGAGCTCGTCGTGCTTATATAGACTCTGCCGTCCATTCACACGCGGATGGGGTGGATCGCAGTTCCATTCGGAGCTTTCTACAGAGAGCAGGCACATGATTGGGTCTATGTGCGGATTAGGAGCGCTGCCCCCAAACGTGATGCAAAAGTCTACGGAGGCGGCATTTCTGAGCGCCCGCGGTGCTAGGATCCGAAACCATATGTGTTACAAGAAATGTTGGCACTGTTCGTATAAGGTAAAGCTAGTGGCCCTAGAGAGTGGCTTGAGGCGCACGTGCGAAGAAGTCATTGAAGAAGGGCTTCCGCAAGCATACCACGCCAAAACGCCGGCGATTTGCCAGGATGTGAGATACCTAGCAAGTGTTTGGATAGAATGCGTCCTCGAGCATGATATAGTATATGTCATTAATGAGACCTGGCACTGAACAGCTTCGAGAGATATTTCTCGCTCGAAGTGCGACTCCGCGGGGACAGAACCGGGGTTCACGGTACACAGGTGCCCTTGATGTGGCGCAATATGTCGCCTCAAAGGCGATATTGAGAGACCACATGTCAGCACGCACCAAAAGATCCCAGTGTCAGCTGTATCGAACAGTTGGATACAGTGAAGTGCCCTAGATTTAAATACAGGCGCAGCGGTGCCGGTGAAAGAGTGTTGAGATTGCCATGAGGGGCTAATGCTAGCGCTAGACAAGTGGGCTGAGATAAATCGTGTGACTGCCTGACGTAGGTCCAGATTTCGGGATATGTAAAAGGCGTGCTACACGTCGTCCATGAGCAACCGGCAGCGTGAGTTAATTCTGCGCATTTCAATCGAAATAGGCGAAGTATGTGCCAAATCTGCGTCGCCCAGGGACCAATGAAAAGCCGATGGGCTGGCCAGCTGGCTGGCGATGAAAACTTCCATTGCTACCAGACCCAATTGCAATTTTGATATACTCGTGATGGAGCAGTGTAAGTATGGAAGTGCTTAATGAGATCCCAGCAGTGGGTATGACGAGGCAGCGATGATAGTGGTGGCATGAAGAGAATGATTCGCCGTGATTAATGATTGGAAAGGGTATGTATTAGGTAATGTCTATTAACGTGGCGCTTTCCCACCCCTGACCCACGGTGGCACTCGAAATACAATGGTGCTCGTTCGTTGCCACTGTCATTAAACGACCAAAGCCCTCCTTGCGGGTTCTGAAAACTGCGCATACATGTACGGCAAGCTCGACGTGAGCCATATCAAGCAGCTCGAGCCCTGCACAGACCACCTGCTCGGTGCGCATCGCACTGGCATGTCCAACTACTTGCAACAACTCGAGCGACGGGGCCTCGAACTTTTTCTGGAATACTTGGTCTATGTCGTACAGGCGGACTGCTCGCACATGTTGCACAATCGCCCACATTGAAGGGCGCTTGATAGACGAAGTTGATGCGATCTTTGACTCCTTACCTGACTCGATTGGTTGGCTATATGCATGCAAATACCCGTGATATGCTACCCACCACTGCACCTGCTGGCCCACAGCCAGCATGCCCCGAAATGGGTGACACGTGGAGAATGTAGTTCAAGTGCAGCTCGCCACCACATTCCTCTTTCCGCTCTCAGACACATCGGAGTACGTGTCGAGAACCATGCATTCTGGGCGTGGCGCTCAAGCGCGCACTTGGGACGACACGACCCCATCTGCACCGTCAATTCTGTTTCACTTCGAGGACGTTAACTCGCCTTCATCTCGGCGAGCTGTCTAACCAGAATCCCACTGGTCCCTCTCTCCCTTACCCACCTGGTTTCAACGCACTCCCGAAGTGGCTTATCCAATACTCGATATTTTTACCAGAGAATCGAGTCGGCGCAATAGAACAAATAGATACATTTAAATAGTGAAGAACACGAAGATACGACAATCTGAGCCCCTATAGCGTCCCCTCATCCACGCATTGCGTTTGAGTGTTATGTCCTAACTGATGCAGCAATGAACATCTGGTGCCAATAGAGCAATTCCGAGAATACTGACTGTGTGATGGTCATATCTATCCGTATATCATCAAGCGTGTGTACTTCAAACACAGATCTGAATTGCCAGCCGCAAGTAAGACGAGTGACTGTGAGATAATCGCAGAAATACTCACAGAATCAATGCACAAGTTGCTGCAGCAGTCAGAATTGGCTGTGCACGCCAGCTTGCTGACGAGTGGTATGCACTCAGATGCAGCGGGCGCAGCGGCAACGTAGGTGGCGGCGAAGGCAAGAGCGACGAAGAGGGTGGATTTGAAGATTTGCATGTTGAAGTGATTGCTTGGGTAGTTGAAAGTGTTAGAAGTAGTGTGGATGAGCTGATGTGTGTCCACTTCGATGTATCTTCCAGTCTTTATACCCAGGAAGAGACTGCACAGACTCAGCATTTAGACAAAAGCGGCTAAACAAATACATCAAATTGATATTGATCAAAACGCAGGCGATGCTTTTCGCGCAGGTGAGGCTGGGCTGCTTGGCGCTTACTTGCCTTCCGACAGGAGTGGAACGCAGAGATACATGCTCGGACTTACATCTGGTGTCTGCACCTACACAGCAGCCAGTGTTAAGGAGGCGAGTTCGCGAAGGTAGGCGAGGGCTTAGCGCTCCAGACTCGGACTGGTCCAGTATGCTCAAAATTCACCTATTGGCTATGACTGCGAGGAATTTTCATTTCTCTCCCAGCCCATATTTCCTGTACTTTGGATGGATACCATTGAGTAGCATTTCAACCCCATAGGTGCACGACGGCCGCTTAGATCAAGCTTAGATATCGATGTCCGCAAAGAGCGGAGTAACACAGATTCTCATCAGCGCACCTCCGAGCACGCCGAGAGAGTTGTTTGGATTGACGTGAATGCACTGCACGGTCCGACAGTACTCGGCCTCACCACAGTATGGATTCACCCCAACGCACAGAAACAACTTGAGTTTGAAAGCGGCCCAATCACAGTGGGAAAAATTGCTTTCAGTTGCAATTGAATTAGGTATCCCAGGTAAAGTTTTCTCTGAGAAGACCGTCCACGCTGCGAGAGACATAACAAGCCAGATATCGAGCAAAGACGGCGAGAGAGACTGGCATTTTTCCTGATGTGCCGTGCCCGATCGCGTTGGCGGAGTCAATATATTCAACTTGCAGTTCTCTTCCCGCCCTCGTCATCGTGTCATTTACATCCATCTCGATCGCGAGATACGCTGAAATGTGCTGCTCTGCGTGCCCTCATTCGCATATGCGCTAACCCAATATCAACAATTGCAAGGGCTCACCGACGCGAATACTCCCTGTAGCTGCGTGCGTCCAAAGTTCAAACAAAAACATCACGCTCAATCCCCCTCACCGCCAGCTTATTTGCTCTAGCTGTGATGTATGCCCCGCCTTAGCTTCCCAAAGGCAGAGCACGACATATTTTCTTCAACTCTGGCTTCTCGCGATATCATATCCCGTGCAGGCAATGACCAATAGGGAGCTGTGCGACCATCCGATCCGATGCAGGCTTGACTCACAAATTCCTTGCCCAACGCGCCCCGCCCCGAAGCAGACACACAACTACAATCAACCTCCACTTTACTGCCCTTGTATTTCTGCAAGATGGACTGCGTTCCCTCCGAGATATGGACCAAGATATTCTCATTTGCCTGTACTGACGCAGGCTACACGGGTCGGTCCCTATCGCTGGTGTCGAAGTTCGTTCGAGACGCATCTGCTCAGGTAAAGCTGCAGAGCCTCGCCGTCCACGGCCCCAAACAAATCATCGCACTCCACATTCTTTTCAACAGAACACCTCCCCATCTTCGACGCACGCGGTATCTGTTTCTGTCTACCATGATACATCCTCGGGAAGGCGGCCCACCCAGACAACCCGTTCCAGCGCTACAGCTTTCCGCTGCCTGCTGTTTTATTTTGTCAGAAATCGCGGATTGTTTCGAGATCCTGTACCTTGACGTCGCCCTCAACTATCGTGTTGGACCGGTGCGTTTCTTCTCCCTAGAAACAGAACACCTCCTAAACTCGATGCTATTGCAGTTCAATATTCCGGAAACCTTGATCGTAGGAGATCTGCCATTCCGAATCAAGAAGTACACCGCCAGCAAAAACGTCTGGAAGTACATCAGCCAGCGCGTCGCCCCAAGGGGCACCATGTATCAGTTCGTCGGCACTTGGGGCCTCTCTCAAGAGATAAAAGCGGGCGAGTGTGTGTTCTCCGTGCTGGACCAGTCCAGCTGTGTCAGCCCCCCTGCGCCTATCGAGGGCCAATGGTGCGTTTGCTTTATATCCGATTGTCTCTCAAACTCATCGCATTTGTGTCCCTTCACAGGATCGGCCACTACGCGTACAACGGCAGCGTGCAGGGACACCCGATGATGCTGGCCATGAGCCTGGACCCTGGTATCTCCTTCGCGCCAAACGGACCGTTCCACATTGTCGGCACCGGTGCCGACGACGCCGGCGCGTTCGATATCAAGGGAACCGTCGGGGAGGCTGGCGTCGATGGGCTGGGTGGCCAGGTCGACTTCATCAAGAGCTATTCGAGCTGGGGGTGGAAGTATCAGGGCCGGTACGACGGGCGGGGCGCGATTGAAGGCACCTGGGGAGACGAGGCGGACATGGCGACGGATGGATCGTTCCAGCTGGCGCAGGAGGCAAATCTCACTTTCGAACTTGCTGCCCCAATCGTGTGGTTTGTTTGCCTTCGTAGTAGCAGGTGCGATTATATACACATCCATCGGCCTAGGAGCCTAGAATTCAGATTATAAACGAGCGCATGCCGATCTTCGGCTGTGCTATGTTCTAGTCATTGAAGCATCTTCTTCATCCTAAGCTGTGCAACCGAAGCATACTGCATACACGCAGGGACAGACACGCAGCAAGCGAGGTGTGCTCATGACAGCGAGCAGCTGGCTTTGCGACTTCCTCCTCGCGACTGCGTTCTTTTCGCTGTTCATCGTCAAGGGTCTCTTGATTGATCAGAGGCTGGGATACCTGCACGAATGCGCCGTCGGTCGGCGTCGGCCCGAGTTGAGTCGAAGGACTTTTTACCACTAAAGTTCGAGATTCGAACCATGTACTTGTACAATCCAAAGAGATACAAAATATGGGTGCCTCTTGTAGGCCCCAAAACTTCTCTAATTGCAATTGGCATTACCGTTCTTACACATTGAACCGACTTAATTGGCCGACAGCAGCGAGGAAGCGTTAAAGGCTTGGTAAGGTCCAATCCCCAACTGGTGTAGGACGAGCCAATGCAATAGAGCAAATATATAGATTTAAATAGCGGAAAATATGAGGCTGCGATGCTCTGAGCCCCCACAACGTCTCATATCTACATATTGAATCTAAGTCCAAGAGAACCTGAATGATGCAGGGGGTAAGACGAGGCGTCCATGCCGCAATAGCGAGGATACTGACTGCGATGGTTATAGTCTGAGAAATGCACCACAATCCAATGTAGGTGATTTAAACACAGATCTAGATCACCGGTCGTAAGTACGGCCACAAGCTTTGGAATGGTTGTAGATGTACTCACGGAATGAACACAAAGGTTGCTGCAGCAGTCGGCATCGGCGGTGCACTTGAGCTTGCTGACGAGGGGAATGCACTCAGATGCAGTAGGCGCAGCAGCAACGTAGGTGGCGGCGAAGGCCAGAGCGACGAAGAGGGTTGATTTGAAGAACTGCATATTGAAGAGGTTGGTTGAGTAGTTGAGAGTGTTAGAAGTGGTGTGGATGAGCTGATGTGCTCAGGTTGATGTGTTTTGCAGCCTTTATACTTGTGAGGAGACCGCACAGGTTCAGCGTTTGGAGAAAGGGGTGCATGCATATAGATCACATTGATATTGGACGAAACACTGGCGATGCAATCGCGTCTGCCAAGGCGACGACATTCAGTTGCGTACGCTCACTTGCCTCCGACAGGAAGGGAGAAGTGGATCACCGCAACACAGGTCTGGAGATTTATTGGTGTGCACTTCCGCGGCGGCCAATGTCAAGGAGACCCATCCATGAAGACAAGTGAAACTCGAGACTGGCCAAGTATTCTCGGCACTCTCCCATTTGTCGTTACCTCAGCAGCATCTCAAACCCGCAGGCGCACATCAGCAGCCTGAGATCAAATGGCCGCAGAGAGCGGAGTAACAAAGATATCAGCGCCTCCGACCATGCAGGCAAATAAGACAGGGCACTGCACGCCAAAAGTGGCGATATTCAAATGAGCAGCGAGGAATTCTTCCTGCCACCAGACTTGTGTGCGCTCTGCTTGTTTCGGGTTGGATCTGCAATGCTAGGCACTGGCTACCGAGGGCTTTGGACAGGATCAATGGGAGTCCTTGTGAGTTGAAGCAGATTAGCGAGCTATCACCGACTTGAAGGCTCTGCCCCATTCGCCTTAGCGCACAAAAAACGGAGAACGCGGCCGAGCTTGAAAGTGGGATCACGAGCAAGACTGCTGCCAGAAGGATCGAAGGCCCAGAGCCTTGCTTCGAAAAGGCTGTTGCGATTGAAGCTGGATATGTACAGTATAGCGATCGCGGCAGGGAGGAGAAAAAATCGGGAAGAAAAGGATCGTGATATTCGATGCTGACAAGTGGGGCTCGGCAATCCCCTATAACGGCCAGTGCCGGTTCCGGCGCGGCTCGGAGCCAATACTG
Organism: Athelia sp. TMB; assembly: GCA_014898675.1. Classification (NCBI taxonomy): domain Eukaryota; kingdom Fungi; phylum Basidiomycota; class Agaricomycetes; order Atheliales; family Atheliaceae; genus Athelia; species Athelia sp. TMB. The sequence goes on along the minus strand of JACXVL010000210.1, from coordinate 70,524 downwards.
TCCCAAAATCCTCGCATTTTGTGACCCAGCCTTCCATGGCTCTTTCCTCCACCGTAGATTTTAGGCTTAGGTAGTGGATATATGTATTTTGGCACTCTGAATCGATTGGCCGGGCCAGAATTTTTGAATTCTGCCTTATAAGATGAGATCTAGCGAGTTTCTGGTCTGTTTACATGGCTGCAGGCAGTTTAATAAAATTTTGTCCCGGCCATTCTACTCTAACAATAATTCTAAGCATCTTTTGTCAAAACGGCAAGACGATTGGAGCGTTGTGGAAGCTTGCAAAGACGATCCAGCGGGGGATGCAGTTTCTTAAGCCACAGTCACAATCGGCGCGGCTGCTTCTATATTTGGTCAATTGTGGCTTCAGAAATTGCATCCCCCGCTGGATCGTCTTTGCAAGCTTCCACAACGCTCCAATCGTCTTGCCGTTTTGACAAAAGATGCTTAGAATTATTGTTAGAGTAGAATGGCCGGGACAAAATTTTATTAAACTGCCTGCAGCCATGTAAACAGACCAGAAACTCGCTAGATCTCATCTTATAAGGCAGAATTCAAAAATTCTGGCCCGGCCAATCGATTCAGAGTGCCAAAATACATATATCCACTACCTAAGCCTAAAATCTACGGTGGAGGAAAGAGCCATGGAAGGCTGGGTCACAAAATGCGAGGATTTTGGGACAGTATTGGCTCCGAGCCGCGCCGGAACCGGCACTGGCCGTTATAGGGGATTGCCGAGCCCCATGACAAGGCGTCACGGAGTCAATATACTCTCATTGTCCTCCGTCAACAACCTTGCCCGCTCAGCGTTCAGTCGCGCTCACGAATCACGATCTCAAAACAACTGTCAGTGTGACGTTGTATTCGAGTTGGAGCCACTGGCCGACCAGACTCATGTCGTCATCCTAGGTCTGAGGCCACCAAACACTACCTCGGACTGTTCATCCAGATTCCACAGTCGACTCACATCAAAAGGAGCTTGATACAGACAACTGTAGGTCACAGTCGTTTTCAGATCTTTCGTATAAATAAGTCCACTAGACATTGCGCGACGTTCCCGATTCCGTGTGCTCCTCGTCCTGGCCGTGATTGCACCAGGGCGAAGAGCTGCAGCGCCCTGCTTGCCCACCCATACGAATCGCAGCCCAACCGCGCAGGGGCATCACCCTGTGCGGAGCGAATTGATCTGCATCGACATGAATATAGATTTCCCGCGTTGAGCCTGAAGACAGGACCCAATCCCCTTCTTCTGCCTCGTCCTTGCCTACATACATCCCGCGATTCCTCGTTCCGTCGTCGCACAGCTCGGACAGGATCCAAGACACAATCATGCACAAATGCACCACAAACATACCCCTCGTTCTGCACAGCATAATCCACCGCCCTCCTCTACCCAATATCAACTCCGTTGGATTATTGGTGGGGAATTATCCGTTGGTCTCTGTGTCCGACTGCCAAGCGAGCGTGCCCGTTAGCTCGCCAGATGCACGGGAACTGGGAGTAGCAGTGGGACGAGCACGAAATCGTTCGCGCCCGTGCCATGGCTCCTGGCTGCGCATCAATGATCAACACCGCATTCATCCCGACAAGCTGCCAGCCTTGGATTCCAGCCCTTCCTGCGTCCACCATCATCTCGATTCATCTCAACACCCCGTTGACGCACCTGTCTCTCTGCACGCATCTAATAGAGTGGAAGCCTGGCGGGCTGGCAGACGAGAAGGAGAAATGAGGAGAGCGTGGTGGCCACAATAAAGGAATCGACGCCAGAGTCAGGCAGAATGTACGCGCAAGGGGCAGAGGCGGCCATACCCAGCGCAGCTGCCTGCGCCCATCCCACTTGACACATACATAAGCTTATTTACTACATGAGTCCAGGCTGTTTTTCCACGACATGTTTGATCACTTCATTCTGGCTATAGTTCAATCCCCCGGATCGACCCTACCGCCATGGCGGTTTCGACCTGCGACGGTCACGCCTCTCGACCTCTACTGTGTTGCGCGGCTTCGAGGCCTCCACTTTGTCGACTGGTTTCACGGTTCTCACCTTGCTAGGAGGCTTTGGAATCTCCATTCGTAGCCGAATCGTGCGCGAAAAAATTACTCGGCAAAAGGGACATTTTGGCTTAATTCTTCGCAGGCAGCTAAGAGGAGTGAAATAATTTGTACTTTAGCTTCACGCAATAAACGAGGGTAACTTGGTCACTGACGATCCACAGAATATGTGCCCACACTCGATAGTATGGGGGGAGGTAACGGCGCTGTCTGTGTTGTATTCTTCGAAGCAGATGTCGCAGCAACTGGAAGCTTGGGCGACCAGCATACTATGCCCAAGTGGTTTGCGTATGCTGTACCAGAATCCAGATGGTCCTTGAACTAGTTCGTGTGCTGACCATCGAAACCAAATAGGACGACTTAAGACTGCAGGCAATACCACCCATGCCGCATCCGGTCACCAGGCCACAGCAAGGCATGCTAGATCCTGGAACCAGAGGCGTTGTGTTCACGAGGATTCCATTTCCTGAAGCCAGTTCTTTGCTCGTGTGTACACGCAACACGAGGGACCGGAGATAGTGGGAAATAAAGCCAACACGATGCGTCTTCCATAGAAACTACTGTAGCTGAGTTCAAGCACCAACTATGTGACACCTTCGGGCAGGTCTTGCGTATGCAGCTAGATTTCAAAAATCACACAGGGGGCCCCTCCCAGTCCACGATTCAACAATAGCATCCTGTCGAGAAAGAATCCAAACTTGAGGGTTGATTTTGAATGCACTGATAGGACTTGCTCAGTGCTGTGATGGGTGTGACGGTCATGTCGTTCACAGAAGGTACAATTGAACGATGTAATCGAGGTAGTGGTATTGGCAAACGAAGCAACCATGACAATTTAACTGGCAGTGAGAGATCCCTGCATCTCTCTTGCCACGAAGCCTGCAAAGTGATGTTTCCACAGAAATGTGCAAATTTGCTGAATTTGCGCGAGATAAGAAGCCACCGGTACTGCAGCTGGCAGCATGCAAGGCGCTGTACCATGCATTTATGAACGGGATTCAATCAGGGGTTGAATTGAAAGCCGCGTGTAAAGAGTCCGTCATCCGAGCTCGCAAGATGGCATCCAGCTGCCAGCAGCATCTAACCAGGCGAATACTATGCAGGCACTTCTTCAGCTTTACGCGCGTCGGCCACGATCTCAAGATGCATTCCATGTCATCATACAAGACACTGGCCGAACCATGCCAGCAGCTCAGCCAAAGCTCAGCCCACATCCCACTTGAGCAACTCGGATTCAAACCAGCAGAACAGAATTGTCGTCTTCCCTATGTGCAAAGTTGTAGATTGATATGGCCATCCGCGTCGTGTCTCACTCCCAGCGTCATACCGTCACAATCTTTCCTGCTCTCCTCCCAATATCACAGCTTACTCGCCTCTCCCTGCATCAATAGAAGACCAAGCTTGCATCCACAGGAACATCCCACAAATCGATCCCAGCACAAAATAGACGTTTAATTTCCCTCTCGCGGCGACGTACGCTTACTGCGCGCGGGGATCTCAACTGCTATGCACACCCGCGACACCCCGATCCGCCTCGCATGCGCACTTCCTATCGCGACGCTCCTAACACGCGACAAGCATCCTCCACTATCTTCTTCTTCTCTCAATGTAACCGCTCTTCGTGCTGGAGTACGAGGCAGGAATCACGGGTCCGGTTTTTGTGGGCGGTCGGGAACATTAATGAGCGCATGCCCAGGGCCAGGACGACTATAAGAGTACATTCCTGCGGTATCACACCTGGACGACACTCACACCATACTCTGTCCTCTTTCACAGTGCACACCATCTACGCCTCCACCCCATCATCCTGTAAAACTCGGATCCCCACCTTCCCACACCCATTCTCTGCTTTCAGCGCCGGCGCACAACCCATACAGCTATCTGCGATCGACTGAGCCCCGCTCGGCCTCGCACTCAACTGCGCGCTCGGACTTGTGGTATCTGATGCAGTTTGGCGGCGGCTGGGAATGCTCTTTCGCATGGGCATATATGGTTCAACGTTGAATGTTGGGTTGGCGTGCCAGGACATTGATGTCCTTCGTTCGGCCTGAGTGCTTTTGGCACTTTCTATGGGGTGGTGCGCGGGTTTTCTTCTCTGGATCCCGCGTGTTAGATGTGGAGCTTCGAGCACTATGGGAATGCGCAGGGACTGGTGGTGGGCGGTTCATCTTGCACAGTGCGCGCCGCCGAGCGCTTTTGGATCCCGACTCGCGAGCAGTCCCCATCCATCGAACTTTTCGCATTCACATGCGCAACATGTTCCACTTTTGTGATTCGCTCATACTAAAACCGAAACCAAGCTGCCGAAACTTCGTTCCCCAAATCCGCGCACATACACGCGCTCGGACTCCCAAAGAAACAAGGGTGATTGTGTTGGGGGATACGCGCTTCTTTTGGCGAACATTTGCAGATCGCGCAACCCGAAGCACAAGAGTCAAGGGTAGTCTATTCCGCTCTCTGTTTGGGAGATTAGGCCAGCCATAGGGCCCGTCGGTCGCAGCGCTGAGAAGATTAAGTCGGACGCTTAGGCGGTTCAGGGCCGAAGTATGGGAAAGCTACTTTCTGTCCGTGCTACTGGATATGGGCTGGAGAACCCGTAGAGCTGAGGGGCGCACACTCCTTCGATTATGCTGCCGCCGTGGTGAAGGGTCACAGATCTCGGACAGCTTCGTCGCGCAGCACCTCTGCATGGTCTACGTCTGCACTTGTGCCTTGGAGCAGATACCTACGATGAAGCACGTGAGTCATTCTTGAATCACTTCTAAGAGCCGGAGACTAACGTGAACTTGTCTTTAGTTCGGTTCTCGCGAGCGTTTCGTCTTCAGTGGTCTTCGCTAATTCGCTGGCTATTTGTCTTCTCGGGGGCAAGCTTAACAACGGATCAAGCACCAGCCATCAATGGGCGAACGCATGAGCGTCAGCGACTCATCCTTATCCTCAGCCTCAGGATAGTTTGGGCATCGTAAGCGCCTTCCTCTGCATCGCATAGTATCTGACTGACGCATACATTCAGAGGTGTATGGGCTCTGATTTGCGAGACTTTCTCGATAGGCATGCGGAAAGCTTGGCACAGTAGCAATGCTAGGGGACGTCGTCCTCGTACCATTTCATCTCTGAGGATACCAATACGGAGTTATATCTGCATGTATGTCCTCCCTCCTCCTCTATTTTCTGGTCGCAACTAACTACGCACTACAGCTTAATCATATGTTCAGGGCGATGGCCGTGAACCGTTCTTCCACAAGTTGCCCAATCACTCGCTCAGTGCGTGCACATGATGTGCACTGGCGCCCGCTGCTGCAAGAGCACGGAGCAGATTGGTCGCCTCTGTATTGGCGACCAAGGCTTCCTATCGCGACCAAGATCCAGAAAGGCAATGCATTGATCCTTGAGGTTGATGACCTTTGCGAGACCATGGCTATCTCGGTAGAGCGCCGCTGATGGTTCCATGACAAGTTTCGAGCCCTGGTGGACTACCTGCAGGGTAGCAACTATTCGGTTGGAGGATGTGATCATTTCCTTGTCGGTAGATGCGGCTGTCTATCGGTATAAGCTGGTTCCGAATGAGCGAATATCACAAGTGCTTGAGGACATTTCTCACCTGGAAGAGAGCTATAATCGTCTCGTCGGCAGTCGTTACCTCGCCACTAAATTCGTCTGCTTCGTCGCGCAAGTACGGTGGGCGAAGGGCCACCTTTGCCTCAATAATATCCTTCCCGGTCTCCCTTCCAGCGCCGTGCGTACCTATTCCGCTGCACTGCTTAATTCACGCTTCCGCTCCGCCCCGCCCCGCTCATCGCACCTTCAGTGCAGTACCTACCCGCACATCACGCATATGCAGCTGCCAGCGATTAATCTCGAGCCCCGCCTCTCTTTGCCCCACCTAGCAATCAATCATGCGCTCGTGTTTTGCGATGCCTGCAACATGGCGGTGGCTGAGGATTCTCTTCTACGTGGGCAAGTAAGGGCTGATATGATTCGACGTCTGGAGGAATTGGCGTTGGATCCACGCCGTTGCCAGGTGAGAACCTGAGCTCGGTGAACAGAACAAAAAGAGAGCCCATATCCTCGCGGGACTCATATACGCTCTGATTCAGGGAGGCATTATCCTGAAGAAGAAGACGTAGAGCGGCGCACACTCCATTCAAGATCGATGGACGGCGGTCGCCAATGAGGATCGGCGAGCTCCCGATACAGATGCACGGGCCGCACATTTCGGCGGATTCCTGTACATTTTTCACTGTTTCTCCAAAGAAAGAGAAACACACACGCTCCAAACTGGAGGACAGAGACGTGAAATCACCGACGCTCAGAACCCACTCGAAGCCCAAGACCATCCAACCTTCCCAGCAGACACATGACAGGGGCACGCTCTGAATCGCGACAGCGAGTAGCTACCATTGCAACTTTCACCTCGAGCTCTCCACGCTGCTGTCCCACAAGGCTCTCCCGTACCCGGCCATTAATATTGCATACCACCCGGGACTGTGATTGGCACTGCCCAGCGGTCGCAGCAAACGCTCTGTCGGCCCGCGCCGGCCCGCGCCGAGTTTAAGGACGGTTTGAACTATACGATACGGGTGCCTCCTGTAGGCCACAGCAGTTTCCCAAAAGATGTCAACCTTAGAAGAATGTAGTTTTTTTCCGCATTTCCAGCACGAGAATCAGGGCAACAGAGCGAATAGATAGATTTAAATAGATGAACATGAGGTTGCGATGCTCTAAGCCCCATAGCGTCTCTTATCTACCACAAATTGAATCCAAGTCTAAGGGAATCTAAATGGCGCAGAAATTGAGACGATGTTTCAATGTCACAGTGATGAGTGAACTGACGGTCCGAACCGCGATGGCCATGAATCGAGCAAAGCACCATCGCCGATTGTGGTGATTTAAACACAGAGCTATTAGAGGGCGTGAGTAAGATACTCAACTGGGAGATGACCATAGTACTTACGCTGTCTGGCAGATAGCACTCGTTGCTGCAGCAGTCGGAGTTCTGGGTGCAAGGGAGCTTGCTGATGAGGGGGATGCACTCAGATGCGGCGGGTGCAGCGGCGACATAGGTGGCGGCGAAGGCCAGGGCGACGAAGAGGGTGGATTTGAAGAACTGCATTGTGAAGAGGTTATTTAAGAAGATGAGGGTGTTTGGAGTGATGTGGATGGGTTGGTGTGTATCCAGTCCGTTGTAACTTGCAGCCTTTATACCTGTGAGGAGACCGAGGTTGAACCTGTGGACAAAAGCGGGTAAACAAGTTGATCAAATTGATTTTGATCGAATCGTAGGCGACACAAGTGCTTCTTGCGCGGCGACAACACTAGGCTGCTTGGTGCTTACTTGCCTTCCGACAGGCAAGGAGCAGCCGTGATACCAGACTAGACTTGACCGAGGCGTATTTCCACATTAGCCAGTGGTAAACATGTCAAAGTACTTTGTGCGAAGACTTGGGGCTGATCTAACATCTATACTCCTATCAATACTAGTATTGAACTTGCCTGTATAGAACTTTTGAGTTTTCTTGAGGCTAGATTGCTTGAACATGAAGTTTCGTAGCGTATCATTTTACTAATCAAGAAGTGACGAAAGTATCTCAGAGCAGCAGGTGTACAGCGGCCAATAAACCCGTAAAGAGCGGGGTAACAGAGTTGTTAGCATCTCCGACTGCACAGGTCATTACTTAGATAGATCCAGATGAAAGTGAATTGCGCGACAGTCTGACAGATGATGCTGAGTCATTGATGGGTAACTTGACTTCATCACTGCGTTGACGGAGACAATATTCGAGACAATATCTTTACGATCCGAGATCCCGCCTGCGATTCCAGAACACAACACTTAGAGATACAGGCTAAATTGAATAATCAGCATCAGCCGGATGAAGCTTTGATGAAGTTCGCCGCGGGTGCACAGGTGACCTCACCGCTCCTCTGCCAAATAACTATCAGACCAGATTATAGGATAGCTCGTGCGACGGTTGAACGTTGAGCACGCATGTCTTTGAACGCGCCAGATAAACAGCGAAATGCGAAATGCGATTCGAATTGAAGATCCTCTCCAGTGCTATCACAACTTGACTGCATCCGCAATATTCTCGGCAGCCTGCAGGGCCCTCCCAACGCCTATCAACCCTACTCTCATCTCGACTCTGTGTAGCTCAGGTCGTACTCATTACGCTCTTGCGGTGTTTCAGAAACACCTGCACGCACTCCTCTCTCGCATCAAATAATCGCTTCCGGTGCATTGCCCACGCCTCACCGTGCACGTTGGCATTGTTGCTAGAGTGTTCCGTCCGATCGGCAAGGCGAGCTATGAATTGAGGAAAGAAAGAAAGGGGGGGGGGTCGAATTCCGATCGCGCGCGTATCTTCTTTCAATGAAAACATAATATGCATCGCAATCATGTCTGATCAAGCCCCTCCCACGGCGTCCGAATTGACCATTATGTGTGCCCTTCTCCTCCAAAAGCAGCGCGCGTAGAGGCCGCTTCTTGTGCAACCTCCAAGGCCTCGTCATAGCCGAGTTCTTTTAAGACGTTGGCCAGCATGTCCAGGGATGCCGTCAGCTGACGACTGAACTCCGCCGGCCGCGCATCGGCAAGGCCGCGGAAAATCTCTACGGCCTCTGGAATCACATTTAGGGCGTCCTCGTTCTGGCCAAGCTCTACAAGGTAGCTGCATAGAGTTCTAAGTGCTGTGGCGAGAGCGCTATTATAAAGCGCAGGCTGCGCCTCTGCGAGCGGCCGGAGCAGATCAACCGATTCCTGGATCGGTGGCAGCCCTTCTTGTAGCCGATCGAGAACCAATAACCGACATGATAGATGGTCGAGGGTTTGGGCGAGATCTGCATTGTATGCCGCAGGGCGTTCAGTTGCGAGTACCCTGTACAAATCCACTGCCTCCCGCACGGCTTCCAGAGCTTCGTGCCCTCGATCAAGAGCCGAGAGGGCACCTGACATGGTGTCGAGCGCCATAGCGAGGTCTGCGTCATGTACCGCTGGCCGCACGACTACGAGGTCGCTGTACAGGTTGACTGCCTCTTGCGCGGCTGTCAGGGCTTCTCGAGAGCGGCCGAACTCTGCCAAGCAGGTTGAAAGATTGTTCAGGGCGCCGGCGAGAGCGGCGTTGTATATCACTGGCCGCTCTGCCACGAGCGCTCTGTACTGGTGCACTACTGCCTGGATTGCCGAGAGGACATCTACAGTGCTGGGTGGTCCAGCGGTCCCTGCTGTGCTGGGAGGTGCTGCCGCGCCTTCGATATTGAGTGGTGTTGCGACTTCTACTCGGAGACGCGTCGCGCGGGAGAAGGGTTCGCGGCACATGGGGCATTGGGAGTCAAAGCCTGGTATGCATCTGAGGGGATAAGCGTCAATTTCGCTGCTGGGTGGAGGTACATAGACCACTGACGATCCGCAGAAGATGTGCCCGCACTCGATGGCATGCGGCGATGTATCGAGGCTGTCTGTAGTGTAGTCTTCGAAGCAGATATCGCAGCAACTCGAAGCTTGAGTGACCAACATGATATGCGATTGATTTGTGTGTGATGCGATGGATGGTTCTTGGAAGAGGTTGTATGTGGGCTGTTGTGGAAGGAAATACGATTGGAGCTGATATGGATCAAGGATAGCAACTTGAGGATCGAAGGTGCAGGATATGCGCCAGGCTACAGCGAGGCTCGTTGGTCCGGACGTGAAAACTTGAATTCACAAGTTTCCTTGGTAATATGCGCATATCATAGCGAGAATGAGCAGACGGGAAGTCGGTTCTACCTGAGGGAATGAAGAGGTTAGCGTTGCTAAAGGTGACAACGCGCGGAATTCGAGGGCAGCCGTTTGATTTAGATCGGCGCGGGCGGGCCGCCAAACCATCCGAAGTCATCTCGTCGCACAGATAGCTCTAGAGGTACTATGGCAATGACAAGGGAGAAAATTGTGCAATTGTAGGTAAAGGGTCACATCAACTATTTGGTACATAGACTTGTCAAGAAGAAACGAGCAGAGCCATGTTCCCAACGAGATTAGCCTAGAGGTCCGCTAAAGTATATACATATCATCATAGGTCTCGCAATATTCAAGTCTAGTATACAGCGCTGCTCTTGCTGCTGATCTCAACAACACATGAGCTCATCTGTTAGATCTTGGTCGATCAAATGAGGCCTTGGAAGCTGTTCAAGAGGCGGTGGAGCTATACAGGATTCTTGTGGTGGAGTCGCCAGAGGCATACAATGCCAATCTTGCTATGGGCCTCGCCAATCTATCAAGCCGTTTGTCGGCTCTCGGTCGACTCGATGAAGCTTTACCACTGGTGCAAGAGGCGGTAGATATATACAGGGCTCTCGCGGTCGAGCAGCCGGTGGCGCATAATGCGACTCTTGCCCAGATGCTTCAAAACCTATCGCGTTGTCTCGTCAAGCTAGGCAGGTTAGATGAGGCTCTAGGCGTGAATTTAGACCAGGTGGAGATGTTCCGTGCCCTTGCCGTAGACCGACCAGCGAAGTTCAATCGTCATCTCATGCTATCCCTCTCAATGTTGGGCGATGTTATGATGGATCTCGGGTTTGAGGAGCATTTTGAAGTGGCTCGGGAAGCAAATGCTATGCGCGAAGCTTTGTAAGGCAAGTAATATCGCACGACTGGACTGATGGGAGGGGCTTGGAAAAGACGTCGTATTCGAGGAAGATTGACTAGACTTAAACGAAGAGGTTTCAATGGGGTTCATGAGTCAGTTGTGATAGCGCGGAAGAGCAGGGTAACGGGTAGAGTAGTCTTGGAAAAGGTCTCTCAGTTGTTGGACAGGTTGGAAAGCACAGTAGCAAGCAAGATTAGACGGTGATACTTGAAATTTAAATGATAGCACAAGAGACTTGAGGGTTCCGCTCAATACGACAGCACCAGGCGATTCTTTCTCTATGAAAAGGCGCGCAGTGGACGTCTGGCAGCACTCTGTGTCAAGAATTTGAATCTGACCATCCCTATCCACGGAACTGGCTATGTTGCCTAAGTAGAAAGCACTCATGAGGTTCTTAGTATAGGAATCACGCCACCGCTTGAAGAACGTTGCTGATTATGGGTGCTGTTGAGTCGGCATCGGCATCCGGATAAGGAGATCCTCCGGCCCCGACAACGCGTCGACGACTCTTCACTCGACGACGACGAGGACGACAGCGACCACAACCACTAACACTGAAGACAACGATACCGGCATCTTCTATTATTATTGTACCATGGCCTCGCCCGGACCGTCGTCTTCATCGCGCTTCTCGTCGCTCACACCCAGTCCCAGCCGATCCTCGTCACCTGCATTTGCTATCCCCGTGCAGCCAGACCACTTCTACGGCCAGGATGACAGCCCGCTTCCTCCCTCTCCTGACAGCACAGGAAAGACATGGCTCGACCCCCAAGACGACCCGCTTGCGCACAGAGGCATACCCGTGTTCAGGCCTACGATGGAGGAGTTCAAGGATTTTGAGGGGTACATGAATCGGGTGGAGTGCTGGGGCCAGAGGAGCGGGATTGTAAAGATTATTCCGCCCGAGGAATGGTGAGTGTCTGGCTTTACAAGACGGAGCGATGAGGGGCAGCATTCTTCATGAAGAAGTCGGTGTGCTCGTGGGCTTGACGATACCCCGCTCAACGGAGTGCCTCGTTCTGCCTCCCCCCGCCTCCATCCCGTTTTTCTGTCAATCTGAGACTATAGATCTGATTGCATCTACTCAGGACGACAGCCCTCGCCCCCCTCACCCCGCAGCTTGCGGGCGTCAAAATCAAGGCGCCCATTGAGCAGCACATGATCGGCCACGGCGGCCTATTTCGGCAGGAGAACGTGGAGAAGCGGCGCGTTATGAGCGTTCGCGAGTGGGCGGAGCTGTGCGCGCGCGAGGAGTTTCGCGCGCCGGGGGTGGGGCAGGGTGGTCGGCGTGGAGCCACGAGCACAGAGACACCGTTACCCAGGCGGGGGAAGAAGAAGCCGGCGAAGGAGGAGACAAAGGAGGAGAAGCCGGCGAGCCCGCCCACGACCGATGCGGAAGCCACCGCCGACTCGCCGACTGCTGACTCGCCTCCTGTCGACGCTGACATCGACGCTGATGTGGATGCAGACCTCCCTAACGACGCTGATACCAAGCTTGAGGAAGGCCCCGCCGACGAGGAGAAGAAACCGAAAAAGCGCATCGGCCCCACGCGCGCCGCGCGCGAGGCCGCGCTCCTGCGCCGTGCCGCCCACGATGCCGAATTCCTCGCCTCCTTCTCGCCCGAGAAAGACTGGCTGCCCCCGGGCACGCAGCCCTCTGATTACACAGTGGCCTTCTGCAGAGAGCTGGAGCGGCAATTCTGGCGGAACTGCGGGCTGGGCAAAAGCGCCTGGTATGGTGCGGATACTATGGGTGCGTACGAGTTCTTTTCGAGTTCCGAGATTGGGGTGGTAGAAATGTTGGTCACGAATGCACGCATGCTGGCATCCCCGTCGACTCGGCGATTGCGGTGTTGGCGTCCAATTCCTTTTCTGCCCTGTTGCAACGAGATTTACTTATCTGCGGATATATGCTAACGCCACGCACACGCACAGGCTCGCTCTTCACGGACCCCGCCACTCCGTGGAACGTCGCGCACCTTCCGTCGACTCTTTCGCGTCTGCTCCCTTCGTCGAGCACCGGCGGCGCACTTCCTGGCGTCAACACCCCCTATTTGTATTTCGGCATGTGGCGCGCGACATTTGCGTGGCACGTCGAGGATATGGACCTCTTCTCTATCAACTACATTCATTTTGGCGCGCCGAAATTCTGGTATGCGATTCCGCAGGGGCGCGCGGCGGCGATGGAGGGCGTCATGCGGGGTGCGTATCTCATTTTTTTCTGTTATGCATGTAGGAACCGTGCTGACGGTCACTCCCTGTAGGCTACTTCCCCAAAGACACCTCCGCCTGCCCGCAGTTCCTGCGGCACAAATCGTTCCTTGCGAGTCCCACCACGCTTGCGCAGTCCTCCTGCCGCCCGAACACGCTCGTGCAACACCCTGGCGAGTTCGTTGTCACCTTCCCGCGCGGCTACCATGCCGGGTTCAATCTGGGCTTCAACTGTGCGGAGAGCGTGAACTTCGCTCTGGAGAGCTGGGTCGAGGTCGGCCGCCGCGCGGGAGTGTGCGAGTGCGTGAGCGATAGCGTGCGGATTGACGTGGACCAGCTATTGCGGGACCGCGAGGCGGAACGGAATGGAGGGCAGGCCGCCCCGCTCGATGATGAGGTTGCGTCCGCTCCCGCGCCGGAGAAGGAAAAGCCGAAGAGGAAGCGCAAGCCCACGGCGCACGGTGATGGCCCTAGCAAGAAGCGCGCAAAGACGGGCGAGGCGGCGCCGGGCGTGATCAAGCACACGAAGCTCACGCTAAAGCTTGGCCCACGCCCGCCGACGCCCGAGCCGTTCCCGTGTGTGCTATGCGTCGGCATGGGACGCGAGGGGCTGCTTCCGCTGCATGAGGGCGGGGGCATGGCGCACGTGGAGTGCGCAGGGGTCATTCCCGAGACATGGGTGGACACCGTGGTGGGGCGCGATGGGACGCGCATGCAGATGGTGTTTGGCGTGGACGGGATCGTGAAGGATCGGTGGAATTTGGTATGTGCCCTTTCCTCTTAGTTGTTTTCAGTGCGTATGTGCTGACGGGTGCGCAGAAATGCTCAGCGTGCACGAAGAGTAGGAGCAAGGCGCACGGCGCGCCAGTGCAGTGCACGAAGGGCAAGTGCCCGAAGGCTTTCCATGTCAGTTGCGCGCGCGACGGCAGTGAGCTAGGGATCGTGTACCGCGTGTTGCGGGAAGTCGAAAAGGAGGTGCTCCTGCTCGACCCGTATGCCGCATCGACGTCACAGCTGCCCGTGAGCGAGATAGCGGTAGACGGTCAAGGGGGCAGTGGGCAAGGAGAGCACGCGGCGGTAGAGGAGCATCGCGTGCTTAAGGTTATCCGCAAGGCGGAGGTGCAGATCCTGTGCACCCAACACAACCCGGACGTAGCGGCGGTGAAGCGCGCGCACAAACAGGCGAAGATACGCACGGACCTACTTGCGCTCGCGCCAATGGCGCGCATCAAAATCCGCGTGAGCGCAGGCGTATTCGAAGTGTCACTCATCCGCGTCGTCGAGGAGACGTGCTCGGTCGAGGTGCTTTGGGACCGCGGGATCAAGCGCGAGTTCAAGTGGGGCAGCGTCGTGTTTGGGAGCACTGAGGGACAAACCGTGCAGCAGAAGCCCGCCGACCTCGTGCCTGATGCGGCGGCGCACCACCCGGACGGCACGCTCGCGTTGAGCAGGCCGGAGACACGCGCGCCCCCGCCGGGGATGTACATGGGCCCCGGGCACCCGCCGCCGTATTCAAACCCCTATACGCACCCCTCTGCGTACCGCAACCCATATACTGTGGGGCCGTGGTCGTATCAGACGGGACATCTCGTGCCTCAGCATCCGCCGCCACCACCGCCGCCACCGCCGGCTCACTACGCCGGCTATTACTATCCTCAGCACCCCCATCCTCATGCGGCACCCATGCCTCCCATGCCTCCCATTCCACCTATTCCGCGCATCGGGCCTGGTGTCCCGCCCGCTCCGCAAAATCATGCGCCAGCACAGATGCATAGCCATCTACCGCCGCCGCCTCCACAACCGCACCCGACGATGCCGAGGTATGGCGGCAGGCCGCAGTCGAATTTGCAGTGGCAGCCATCGTACACTGGCCCAAGGGAGCTGGTGTCGCCCGTGCAGATACATTATTATCAGATTCCACCAAACCCCGCACATATCCCGCGACAGAGTCAGGAAACACGAACTGCTGGTCCGCTTACATATTCACAACCGCAAAATTCGGAGCTCCTGCCAGCGCGTATTACTGACGTTGGAGTGGCCAGTTAAGGCTGCCGACCGCAAATTGACTCTTCCCTTGATTTTCGAGTATTCACTTGATGGTTTTTATGAACTTTGTTTTTATGTGTAATCTTAGCTTTAATCGTTCTCTGTGTCACGAATCTCTGAAATGTGCATCCAATTTTGATGCACCCAATTGAAACGGATCATGAAGCATGACATTCGACGCGACGCGACAGCAACTGATTCCGACTATGCCGTGACCACGCGAATTTCCTCCTCACTTTATCCACATTTCGCGTCTTCCGCCGTTTCTCAGTTGCTGGGATGTGGACCGTATCGGGTCCATTTGATGCTCTTGAGAAAAATGATATCAAAGTCAAAAGTCAGTACGCCTCAAGCATGGCATGTCTGATCAATGTGACTTACAAAGGGCAGAGACGAAGCTGCTCAAGACAGGATCCCGGTACAGCTTGGGGAGAAAGGAGAAGCAACTCATCGTGAATCATGCCAAAGTCTCGCATGATCACGCTGCCATAACTGTGGGGGCCTACTCGCAAGACCATGTAGTGAGTTGCGTATTTGCTGCATTTGGAACGCGTCAGACCTGAATTGTGCCAGTCCGACCCTGCTGTCATACCCAGCTTATCCATCCACAATGCTGGGAAGAAAAGCATGGTGGTGAAGCGTGGCGAAGAAATACTCTACATCAACCCTGCTAGTTCAGAAGACTTGCAAGATGGGGACGTGGTGGATATTATCACAGGCGTCTCTCTTAGGTGAGTATCGCCAGCGCAAATGTCCGAAGCAAGCTAAAATGATACCTGAAAGTATGCGCTGGGTGCAGGTCTGTGCTTTGGCCCCTACAAAATTAACAAAGCCCTTCTCGATTGAGGCCTGCGCATCACTCGGTATGCGCTTGTCTTGGGGAAAGAAATTACAATGCCAACTGACCTGTCCCAGGTATCAATGTCATAAACACATCACACGCTTCCGTCACCCATCATCTCATCCCACACTTCCTAGCGAACGCTGCCATTGCCATATCTCTGGTCTCTGCGGCGCAGCTCGTAAAGCCCGAGTGGTTGCACGAGGTGATACGGGTGGGAAACCTCCCCATAGGTGATGACCCGTCGAATGGGAGCTCCTTGGAGCAAACATATGTTCTACCTGCAGAAACGAAGTACCGCCCGTCATTCAGCGCTACTCTGCCCGCACCTTTGAAGGTTTTTAAAGTGTGGGAGCCCAATGAGGAGCGCGTGAATATCTTCGTTGGCTACAAGTTTCTATTCATGGGCGAGAAAGGACGTGAGGCGGATAGTGCCCTCTTCGACTTGGTGGCACGAGGAGGTGGTGAACGGGCCAAGTTTAATGTCAGTTCAGGTCTGCGGGATTGGCACCATCTCCTGGCGAAAGAGCAACAGAAGCAAAAGACGGGCGAGAAGAACGGTCTGGTAGCTATTGCGGACGGAAAGGCCATGACAGCAGCCATGGGATCTCGGGAATGGGAAGGCTATCTGAAAGAAGCCAAGAGGTTGGCCCATATTTACGCTCGACTGGCGTTTTGATACTCAATGGTCTTTAGCTTTGAGGTTCCCTGTGTCACACTGGACGTTCTAATTCAAGTCGTACTGCACGTCGACATTTCAATAATCGCTACGAATTCGGAGGCGGAAGATGGCTGTTCGTAGTGTCTATCACTCTCACTTCAACTCGCTGATAGTTTCCACTTCAGCGGTTGATCGGTCCTCGTCGCCTCTTCCAGAATTCGTTCCGAATACTATGCCAGAAGAACCATCATACCCACCACTTACAGAGGCCCCCAAACCGTCACGAAATTTGAGGCGCAGAGTCACTCCGTCGGTCGAATCAACACCACCTACTCCTCCCAAAGAGGTCGGGCTTATAGAAGAGCTACCTCCACCGCGAAAGGTCAGTAGTCTAAACACGTGCTGTATCACGTTTCTGATAGTCCATGACCAAAGTTGTTGAAGAGGCGGACGAGAGCGCCTACCCCCAGCATTTTTGATAGCGACACTTTATCGGGTCCAGCTACGGGCGGAGATGCTATCACATGGAATCCTACATCGGCCGCAGATACTTCAATGCCCATCATGTTCACGGACGATGAACCTGTCAGCATTCCCGCTCTTTCGACAGTGCTGATACTCATTAATGGCCCAGGCACCGGCCCCTACACGATCATCTCGATTGAAAAGACGTGCTGGTACCATGGCTTCAACGCTGGCCAATACCCAGACTATCGGAAGTGCGGTCGGCCACGACACACAGGTGGAGCCACCGCTGAAGAAGTTTAAAGCTCTGTTTGATGCCAGCCACCCTGATCAAAAGAGCTCTGTCCAGGATACAGACGCTGCTGCTAGCTTGGACCTATTTGGCACACCAGTTGTTTCGCAAGGTGGATCTGAAACTCAGTCGGGAGGTACACTCACAAAAAGTGTTCGCGACACACGTTTATCTATCTTGGCGGAGGAAGAGGAAGAAAGTACGCCTACACCGGCCCGTGGTATCAAACGTAAACCTGCCGCTGACAATCCTACTCGCATGGACATTGACGACGCTGGGGCTGGTCCTTTGCATAAGCGTCGAGCGCAGGAGAATATCAATGCTGTCCAGCCCGTTGTTGTTGACACTGCCGTCACACAGAAGCCGCCATCTTCTACGAAGCGCGCTGCTGCTAAGTCTGGTGCAGTTGCGGGCAAGCCTGATACGGACGCAGATTTCTTGAAGGCAATCGCTTCGACAAAGAAAGGCAAAAAGGCTGAGGACGCATTTGACCGCGAATTTAACAAGCTGAAGATATCGAAACCGGACGTCCAGCGAGAGCAACAAGAGACGGAGTGGGCTGTTCTAGATGATTTCGGAGACGATCGGGGTATACGAGGCAACTTCATGGTGGTAATGGAGATGGAAGTCTACTCGAAGGGCAACAACAGTTCAAGGAGAAACGAGATGTCTAGAGATTGGTCAGCTCGGCCAAATTTTAAAAAATTCAAAAAGGTTATTTAAATGATTTCATCAATGAAAATTCAACTGACGAGTTCGATAGAAATCCAACACGACTGCACGTGCGAAAGTGGACCTGATGGTCCACGAAGACAATGATTATGGCATGGGTGCAGGTATATTGTTTAGCTTGATTAGGTGTGAACATGCTAACGAAAAGTCATACAGCGTATTGGAAAGGCAATTCCCAATCGCAACTACAGAGCGAAGGCTCCGTCCAACGGATCGCCACGCAAGTCAAACAACCTGCTCGACAAGGTCGAGGGTTTACAGTAGCCAGCTCAGACGAGGAATCGAATTTACCAGCACAGAAGAACCTTGTGCCAGCCAAATCTACACAGAGTGAAAGCCAAACCAAACGCCGCACTCAATCTCGCGCCAAATCACGACCTCTTTTCCTGGATTCGGATGATGACAACGACGACGAGGTTATCTCGCCTAGCGACCAGCCCCCACCCATCGACGAAGGGCACGACGATGACGCTGTTACTCTGCAATCCGAATCTACTGCTCGATCCAAGCCAGCGACGTCGAAACGAGCCAGCAAGAAGAAGACACTTATAATCGTGGATGATGACTCAGACGATGGCGCTACTTTCAAGGGCTTCCGAGGTAAATCGAGAGGCGCTCGATGAACGCTGGTTATTGTCCATGATATTTCGAGCTAAGTAACATGTCCCCGATATCAAATTTTGCGCTCAAACCAAGTAATGCATGTATTATATATGTAAAGTCCATTTTTGTCTGGAGTCTGAATACACTACTGCCGGTCCATCTCGTCTTGAATAGAAAACCCAAGGCGACGCTGGGTTTTAGTAGCCTTTCTTCCACCAGTCTGTCTGCAGACATGAGAAGGCGAGCATGAGCGAATAAGAAACATGTCAGAAACATGCGTACTCACAGCTGCTCTTGACACACAAAACTATCAGGGGCTCCGTCCCAGTCTTCTAGAGTATACTTGCCAAAGTCGCCTTCGTTAGCAGCGTTTTCGCCTTCTGACCCGAAAAGATCTAAAGCAAGCTGCGTATGACTAACACCAGCATAGGTCGTGACACAACGAGGATTGACGAGTATTCGCGCGGGACGGAAATGCGAATTGGATATGGAAAGTTCAGTGCTGGGTACTTCGGCCAACGGTTCGTCAGAATCGGGCATCGCGTCGTAGTCAGACCCAGCATTCGCATCGTAATCAACTTCAGACAAATCACGGCGAACAGGTGCCGGCTGTGGTTGCAGCTCCCGCTTCTTCCGCCTCTGCATGTTATCAACGATATCTGATCGCTTGCCACCTTCTTCAGCCTTCTTGACCCATAAATCTCGGCAAAACCAGGCTTGACTGCTGTCCAAGCAAGGTGCATTGGGATCGCGTGATGGTGCGCTATCAGAGGTGGAGAGGTTGTGGTATTCCGTGCCTGCACGATAAGTGATACCTTGATAGTATGACTGCGCAGGGTCTACGACATGCGTGCCAGACTCGCAGCAGAAGACTTGGAATGGAAGATGCTTGGCATACCTCGCAGCACCAGCGGCATCACGAGGTGGGACAGCGTCAGGCTTTGATGACGACTTTGACTGCCTGAATTGATCGCCCTCTATGTCACGAGTTCTCCAACTGAGATACAAGTCAGCATGAAAACGCTTCTATGATGACACCGGACGCACCGATCGGAGAATATGAAGAAGCCATTGTGTTCTGCCCAGTCCATCCCACACACCATAGCGGCCTCGTTAGCCTCACTGACTTTGATGGTTTCCAATATGTCGTTGGGACATGTAAAACCTTTGAGCCATATAACTCTATGAAACTTGATGGCGCGCTTCTGATACAGTTCTCGCAGGGGTTCGAGAGCAAGATTCTTCATGTGCGCTTCTTCAAGAGGATAATATGCAGCGGCTGGATCAGCTGTCATCCCAGGCACACGGCGAATTCTGAATGGGACGCCCAGAAGAATCAAAACAGCTTCACATAGATCCGTAAGTGTCGCTGTAGAGTCTGTCGAGTCGTAGTCCAGCATGGAGACGAAGAGGTTGGAGGCGCCAAGTCGTTTCGCCATTTGGACAATGACGGCCAGCTGATCGACAAGAAAGTGGTCTGCAGAGTGAATGACAATACCAATGTAATACAAGTGGTCTTCTTGTGCCAAATCATCGTAAGCATCTTCATGCTTGTTCTGACCGAACGGTCGGGTGAGGGTAGGACAAAGCGCCGCAACCCAGCCATTCAGGGACAAGAGTTGATCGATAGAACTTAGAACGCTCTGCGTGTCCATATGCGATGTCTCTTTCCCGGTAATACTGTTACAGTCATAAGATAAGCGAAACACGAAACCCGATAGACTACTCACTATGGCTTTTGAAAACGCTCCCAATAGTCCATAACGCCATTTTTAATCACATCTCCCAAAAGATCATTTCTTTCGTCTCGTCCCATTCGCACTTGCAAGAATTTGTGTTTTTGCACATTCAGTGCCTTGGCTGCTCCAGCAACGCGCTCCAAGACACCATGCTCTTGTATTTCCTGGGTATCAGCGGTGAAGAAAGAAGACTTAGATGTTGATTGGGAGGGAAAGAAGAAGAAGCGGATGAGAACTCCGGCACAAAAGATTAGGATGAGCCTTGTAAAGTTGCGTCTGCGCAGTGTGAGACCCATGGTCGTAGTTGTCTTAAGCAACCCGACCTGTGTGACCTGTGACAACAGGGCAAACGAGCAACACAACCTAGGGCCTGTGACGTGTGACAGTCGCTCCCATACAGATGGCTACAGTACTGTACCTTTATGACCCCAAGGTACTAACACCGGCCCACCTTTTGACAAAATTTCTAGATTCAACGAATTGCATCGTCATCATCCATACATTTGCTCCCGGAGCACATGCTATGCAAGGCAAAACATCGAATGTATATTGCCATGATTTTTTCGTATTTTTAAGTGGCCGCTGCATGTTTCCCGAGCCTACTGGACCACCTTTTGACAAAATGTCACGGTGTGTCACACGCGGCTTGCCTGGCCGAGTTCAAACTCCGACGACTTTGACGCGACGTGCAGCGCCGATGGTTGAGATGATCGATGTGTCGCGCATTGACGTGTTTCAATCGGAGATTGAAAATCCGCCACATTGTCACGCTTTCCAAGGCCCTCCCTCGCATTCCTTCACCTGCTTTCCTCATTCAACCAATCATCCTCGGCTTGCATCCAATGGCTCAATAGGTATATGAGATCAGGCTCCAATAATTCTACCACCATCAACTTATAATTGACACTCTCTGAGAGGCATTTTCCCAAATTGTGGCATTTGACAATCTATTTACACTCTCTGTACTCTATGTGATATCCCTAAATTCGCGAAAAATTCATTCTAATGATCCTCGCATGTGCAGCATTCTGTGAAAAAAAGATTGACCTGACTACACCTTGATTGAAGCTCACAGGAGCGAATTGTCAAAAGGTGGTCCACTGTCAAAAGGTGGGCCAGTGTTAGTAGACACCATTGAGACCTGGCACCCCCTTATGTAATCCCTAACCCTAACCCTAGGGGACGCCAAATGTCACAATGGGCATTTTCGAAACTTTTTTTGCTGAGAATTTGGGGCTTCAAAAGTGTTTACACATTAGATTATGTCATTTATTGTATTCTATATGGATAATATGGACCTATTACAATGTAGATGCCCGGTTCTGAGCGTAGGTTTTGATTTCTCAGATGATATCAGCTGGTAAGGTATGATGGCCATGATATTTGTGATTTGCCCAAACGGCTTCTCCACCAGTCAAGCCCTGAGCATATCCTGATATAAAACAAGCAGATCTATTAACTGAGGCAACAAGTAAGTTTCATGTTAATTGAAGTTAAGGTCACTTACCGGTGAATTTGAAGCAGCGGCACATCATCAAGACATGCCAGCACATTCTGTTCCATAGCTTCCATATCCAACGTCTTTGGGCTCGAACGGTAACAATATTTTACCGCCCCCCAATACTGTTCAATGAAATTGAGCTCACAGCGATATTTAGGGTAAAAATCACAAAGGTGGCCACACGCAGTGATGTATTTCTCGAGCTGAGACTTCTAGGCCTGAAAATTGGGCTGACAGAATAACAGTCATCAACAGCAGCATCCAGTGGCCTCAGCAACACACTTAAAGCCTTCACACTGAGCGCAAAGTCCATTTTCAGACAGCAGTCCACATTCTCAGATAATTTCCTCCATTCCCTTGAACCATCTGGGCATGGTAGGATGATCTTTGGGAAAGTAAAAGTCCTGAGAAGTCAATAAGGGTCCAAAAGCGGTGTTGTGCATGTGGGGGCCATCCTTTCGGTGAGTCCAGCCCTCATTCAGACGCTTTGGCATTTTCTGAGCAGATAAAGCATCATCAGCGCGGCGCTGGTGACTTGGCACATTGTTGAAGAGAAACAAATTGGTGGCAAAGCCATTTCTCTTTGCCTCAAAAATGTCGATTGACTTTTTGACCTGCTGCATAAGATCTCCAGCAGCAAACCATCTTTCCCGGTTCTTCCCTGCTTAAAAATCACCCTTGTCTCTCTTAAATAGATCCATATAAGTTCTTAGATGCCTGAGAAATACTGAAATGATCACTTACTGGTCCTCAAAAACTAAGCAACCTCATTCTGAGATAAGCATGTCCGAAATCATGAGAGATAGGCCTTCTCCTTTGCGATACGGGACATGTGGATCACTTACATGACTCCACATGTTCATGTGGCAATCATATGCATAAAATGGGACTCATCATGGGTGATCAGAATCAACCAACAGTGATCAATTTGAGGAACTGAAAATCTGGGTGGGATGGGAGATTTGACGCCACCATTGTCAAATGTCACCATCCATTTCTTGTACTCTTGCCATCTTGCCACCAATGCATCTCGATAAGCCATGACATCCTCCCGCTCATGCACTTCAGGTTACCCCCTTTTGGGTGCCCAGAGCATGTTTAATTTGTTCAGATTATATATGCTCTGGGCCCTTCTGGGGGAAGTGACCAATGACCATGCCACAGCTCTTTGGTCACTGCTGGGTGGTCATTGGTCACTGCTGCGGTTGTGGTCACTGCTGGGTGATGGTGGTCCCTGTTGCGGTTTGTGGTCACTACCCTCACCTGGGGAGCCCACCCTACACATCACATCACATCCGGCAATTGACGCCGTTGGCGCATGGGATGCCAATGAAATGTCCTGTGGCGTCGGTTACCGTTAATTCTGCTTAATTCTTTACCTCTGCACAGCATCTCTGGTCCATTTCTCGCAGCCACAGGACGTCAGTCAGCCAGTGACAGTTACCGGCACTTGTTGCGGCTGTCGGCGTGTCGGTGCTGTCAGGTACGCGCGAGCTATCCTCTACCTCAACAAGTTCATGGCCATTTCCACCAGGAGAAGTCACAATTGGATTGGATGAGCATGATCTGTCTAGACATTATAATGAAAAGAGTGTATGTATCTTACTATTGTGTCACTAATCAGAACTATGAGCCATTTTATTATTAATGCGCGTGCAGAGCAGGCGGGTCAAGGTAATGGATTGAGATAATAATAAAAAGGGTTAAGGGGAACCTAAGGCATCAGCTACGAAGGCAGTCTCTAGCTAATTTATTCACTCTCCCCCTCATCCGATGACCCAGAGTCGGACACCATCGCCTTGCTCTTATAAGTACTGCGGGAGCTTGAACTACCTTTGTTAACCTTCACGTGTTTGGTCTTTGGCTCGTTCTCCTTATCCCCCGCCTCATCTGCCTTGTGTTTCTCTGCCTGCCTGCCTCGCGGTATGCCGCAGTCGCTACGTTGGGCACGCGGTTTCGCTCGCTGTCCGCTTTCAAGGCGAGCCTTGACAGTCCGCTGCACTTTCTTCCTTTCCGCGGGGGTCAAGGGCGCCCAATATGCTGTGCCAGTTCTGAATGCGAGGCAGATTTTGCGGATGTCGTCGATTGAATCGATCTCTGCGGGGCTCTTGATTTTGTCGAGGGGCCAATTGACTATCTGGACTTTGTGCGTCTCTCTCATGTCGATCTCGTAGTGCTTCCAGCTGATACGAATGGGGGTTGCAGTGGATTTGGAAAGTAGATCTGATGGTATAAATGAGCACAGTGAAATGATGTATTGTGGGCCGTGTACTTACTCAGGCTGCCCTGGATCATCTCTGATGCTTCCTTTTGGAGTGAGGTGGGTGATTCAGTGCTCACACCGCCTATGATTTGAGTTAGATATGAACTTGGGGGTTGAACAAATCGAAACACACCATCCTGTAGCGTGCATGTGTATTGCTCCATCTGCCGGGTGACATCGTAAATGTTGTTTTTGATGACGTGGCGGAAGAATGGGAACACGTCGGCAGAGGCCTTCATGGATGGCTTGACGGAACTGTCGATATTGCCGCGCGTGTGCAGCAGCACGAACATCGTGCCACACTGCTTCTCCAAGAGCCTCAGCTTGACATGTGATGAATTAGTTAAGGTATTTTCATGATGAGTTTGTTTTTGATGACATACCTCATTGTAGACCCTCTTCAACCTCACATCAGCTGTTGTTGCGATGGATAAGGGAGTGGGGTGAAGCGCGGCCGCCTCTGCCTCATTTTTCCTTGCAAAGTTGTCCCTTGCCTTCTGCTTATCCCGCTCTGAGTACACTCCAGCTTGCTCGTCCAGGGTTACCAGCCTCTGGGCTTCAGGTAGTTTGATCTTATTACCTAGCGCTCGAGCTAAAGGAGAATTCAGATGAGGATGTTAATTTGACTGGTTCAAAATTTGAGCCGCAACACTTACTGGAATTAATTTCCTCAAACTTCTTGCTAACCAATGCATCCCTTGTACTGAAGGTGCACTTAGTCTTCAGGATTTGGGGGCCGTTGGCAAGATTGTTGATGACGCGCTCGGATAAGCCAACCTCCTCTGCAAACTCATGCTTGAGTTTCTCAATCTTTGCGTGCAGCTCGTCCAAACCCTCCTCAACCTTCTGTTTCTTTTCCTGCCGGACGAGATCCACAATCTTTCGTTGCTCTTTCTCCCTCTCTGTCCTCTGGTGACGCTCGCGAAGCCTCCCTACAGTCACCTCCTCGTCCTCTTCCCCCTCGTCAGAATCCATACCCGGCTCCTCCGGCCGCTCCATAGTAAACTGCGCGCCAGAAAGGGTGTTGGTGTTTGCGGGCTGCATTTCATTTTCGACTGCGGGCAGGTTTGTTGAACTGAAAATAGGGGGCGAGCTGAGGAGATCAAACCCTGTGTCAGCGCCATTTGATGTGTCGTCAGCAAGAAGGCAGGGAGGAATATCAAATGGGTCGAATGACATGGCACCGGGTATGTTGAAGACATCTGCTGCAAGCTGTGAGCCAAAGCCGTGAGCACTGGCAGGCGCGGTGGGGTAGTAAGGGGCTGAACCCATCGGCTGAGTGGCCCAGTGGGTTTCAATGGACGTATTGCTAAGCCTAGTGTGCTCAGATTGCTTCAGGAATTCAGAGAATTCATCGAACAGGTGGCCGTTGGGTTGAGACGCGAGGCTCGGGGCCGGCAGGGGGAAGTTGTATTCGTATGAGGTTCGAGATGGCAACATGGTGATGTAGGCTGGCAGATAATATGATAGATTTGATGAGATTTTTTTTGAGTCCAGTAGTGTGCCTTCGAGAGCTTGAATAAAGGGATGAAGCAAGGGGAAAATGGGCAGGGTTTTTGACAAACAGACCTTACCATCACGTGTCCGTATTCTGGCCCATGTGAGCTTATGTTTGAGTGTTTCAACCTCATATCCCACTCTTATATTGCAGAAATACAGCACTCTCCATATCGTCGATTACTGAACTGTGTGGCCGCAGGTGAGAAAAGAGCATGCCCTGCGCAGGGCCGAGAGGAGCGGCAGGTAAACAGGCACAAGTCACAGAGCACCAACAGAGGACCCAGAGTGGCTCGTCAGATTTGCTGATATGCTGGCAGCCTCGAGCCAATAGATTGGATAAATGGACCACAAAAGACTAATCCAGCCCAATAGCACTTGAGTGGCAGGCAAGTGACATACTCATTTTACGTGCAAGCTGAACACACTTAGATTCATTAGCAAGTGGCACTTCGGGCTGGTCACACACCTGCTGCTAATTCTGGGAAGCACTCTGGTCGACAACACTCGCAAGATCACATGCAGGGAGTTGGCTCGGACACAGTGAGCACGTGTTGATTAGCGCCTATTACAGCATGTAACATCACATGTGAAAGGTAAACAATGGACATTTAATCAACATTTTTGAATCTACACAGAAGCCACCGCACGCAGCACGATCCCTACCTCTACGCCATGACTTTGCCAGGTGAGCCCATTCTGCAGCAGCCTCGGCAGTAACACAATATGCTGGGACCCCGCCTGGGACCCGCACCTGTGTTATCTGCTGCTGTGCACTATACTTTTGAGAAAAGCCCTTTACTGACGCACCTCTTGCCTCGCCCTCCAGAAGTATTGTCCCGCTGTGAGCTTGGTTTATGGGTTTAAACCTTAGGTTATCGGGTCAGTCGTTAGACCGGAGTCGCCTAATCGGTTCGGGGGTTTATAGTGTGCGAATCAGGAGTTGTTACTAACCAAAACAGGCTAGTATAGTAAGACTAGTCGCTTGACTGAAGTCTACTAAAAGGAAAAACAAATGAAATCGAAAAACAAATATTCAGAGCCTGAGCTACTGAATCAGTTGTTCGACGAAAGGGGTTGGCCGAAAACAAAGATAAAAGTTCTTACCACGTAGGCTACTTCTATCTCTCAAACTTCACTTAGGACTGTGAAACAAACAAACACAAACCTGGAGCTCTCTGGCTCAAACTTCACTTGGAACAATGCAGGCAGAAACAAACACACTTACAAAACAAATCACAACACAGACAAAAACAAACAAACACAAACACAAACAATCACGTGGCTGGCTTTCAAACGTTCACAAGGTTACTGGAGTCAATCACTTTATTGACTGTAGCAACTATACACTGGAGCAGGTTGTCTTGGTTCAAGAGAGAGGGGTGCTTGGGACTCTATCTGGGGGTGCTACTCTAAAACTACTGAAAGTGCAGTCCTTATATACTATTCTAACATTCCATATTGGGACACTTTCCCACGACCATGAAGGTACTCATCCATGACTGTGCAGATATCCACTGACCTGAACTCTGATTGGCTAGTAAAAATAGGCAAACCCATGTTTCGAATATTCTGAGAATTGTTGCTATTTTTCCAAGAATTGATCTTTCAATCCTGTCAACTTGTCATTCTCATGTTTTCTGACATATCAAACACAGCCGCCTATTGATCAGGTGACTCTGACATAGCCATGTGACATCTTTATTCAATGGAAAATAGTTTCTGGGTTCTGAATTCTTTATGACTGAATATTTGCAGGCTTGGCTCTTTTTCTGACAAACTAAGAGTGCTTCCGATTGTTTCTAGCTTCAGGGAGTCGCTAGGGCTTTCCACTGTCTCGGGGCAATCACCATGACTTTCTCGTGCACATTTAATGATCTGCGAGTCACAAAAGAAGCATGCTGTGGGATCTTCGCATTTCTGAAATGGGATGCTGTATGATCAGTGCTCTGTGCCAACCGATTGACAGGCTCCTTCAAACTTTATTGGAACTGGTCCCGATCCAAGAAGCTTCTTTCTTATTGTTTGGGTGGGAGCCGCATGGGAATGGTGCCCTTTCAATTCGATGAGTGACATAATAAAGACGTACAATCTGGTGAAACCGGCCTCATTGTATTGAATGACCTGAAAGCGGATTAAAATAAACTTTTCACAGATGGCAGTGTGTGATCCTGCAACTGCGGCTATCCGGGATGCCGTACAATGCGGTTTAAATTCGGAGAAACTGTGCATGCCCGAGATGTCCGCATTTTCCTACTTCCTAAGGTTACCAGATTTACGTAATTAGCCGGTGATCACAATTCCTAACGGTTCTTCGTGTTTATTTCAGTTTCATGGTATTTTCACTCAGTCCGATCATGAAACAATTTCATGATATGACACCGCAAACCGCGCAAGGTAAGGGGCGCCGTTTTCTCAATGCTGACCAATGCTGATGCATCTATGCCTAGACACGATCTGGGAAAGAATTCTCGCAGTGGGCGCTCAGCCCTGAGGCACCCTCCATCTGCGCGCCCACAGATTTTGACCTCAACGTGCTCATACAATCGGCCGTCGCTCACGATCGCACAGACGTCGCGGCCGACGAGCGCCCCATCGACGACACCATCACATTCCCCGCCAGTGATGCGCCGCCCAACCCCACCGACTGCGCTCCCAACGACACGCTTGACGATGCCCCCGACAACGAGCCCTACGCGTCCAGCGACGAGCTCGACGACGTGCCCAGCAATTCCCCTATCGACGTGTCACACAGGCTCTTGATTGCAGCAGGCAGCTGCGGCAGCAGCAGGGATGGAGCCGCCGCCTGCTATGTGCGCACCACGCCGACACAGCCGCATCCCCCCCACTCCATCGCATCGCCCATCCCCGCAACCCAACGACGCAGCCACCTAGCCCAGCCTACACATTGAAGAAGGCGTAGAATGCTGCACGTGAGAAGCGGTGCAGCAAAGAGAAAAAGGCGCGACAGCAGGAGGCGCGCGCTGAGGGTGCATGCCCCAAAAGGCGGGCATTCTTGGGCCCCCACGTTGCCCTGGCGCAGCCCCATCAAGCCGACCTCGCGGCAGCAGAGATGGCGCACATTGCTACGGAGTATCAGGGCGCGCTGTAGATGATCTTGAGCGGCCTCCAGGATGTCCTCAATGTGGACCGGAAGGGTGACTCGTTCCGGGGTGCGATCGGATAAGTCTAGGAGGGACTCCGCAGAGAGACCTCTGAAGGACAGATCCAGTGTTTGTCCCGAGGGCTAGTGAAAAGACGCTGCCGCCGGGCAGGATGATGGAGGGAGGGAAAAGATGATGAAGGGGGGAATCGATAATAAGTGACAGTGCTTCCGGAGGGAGCCCAGAGCGTGCGTGGAGTTTGGGAGAGAAGGCACAGGTGAGCGTAGCGAGCCTGGTCTTCAGGAAGGAAAGAGAGAGAGAGAGACCAGAGTTCGTAGGCAACTCCGGAAAACGACAAGAGAGAGTGAACCAAGAGGGTGACTCCGGAGACTGATTAGGACTCTGGAGGACGAAAGATCACACCGGAAAGATGGAGGAAAATGTAGCTGCTTTGTTCTAAGTCCCTACTAATATTTATACATGTCTGCTATAGCCTAAGTTTGTTCTGAGATATGGTGGATTGTCCTCTACTTGCCTCGCACACCACCACTACTACCTCATGTTCCCGCATCCTCCCCACATTGAGACAACGTGTCGGTGGGCGGCCTCCCCCTGTGAACAAGGACATAGCCAAAAAGAGCATAGTACCGGCACGTGTCCGAAACCCAGTGCCTCCTGTTGCCGCGGAATTCGGTTCCGCCCCGGGATCAATAGTGTCTGCCGCTCTATTTGTGTGCGCGCTCTCGGAGAAATTGACATGTGTGGAGCCCGGAGGCTGCCTCAAGGGTTCAGGTATGGGGAGTGAGGTGCCGGTGCAGCGCCCAACTCCGGTGAGCGGGACATCAAAATTCTAATACAGGGACACGCGGCGGGCATCCCTTTGCAACGCAAGGGTTTGGAAGTCGCACGGCGGGCGAGCATCACAATGCAGTATATTGGAGGCCACATGACAGGCGGCTGTCCTCAAAGTTCTCCGGAAGTCTTAGAAGTACATGGGAACACGCGACAGATGCCCCTTTTCTGATGTGGTAGGAGGCGGATCAGAGATAGAAGTAGGCGGAGCCAATGTGGAGGATACCGGAGAAGGTAGTTTGGAGTGGTACTTGCGGAGGGGTACACCAGATCTGGCACTGGCGGAGACGGAGGTCGTCAGAGGTGGATGTCTGGATGGTCCTGCATGTACTGATGAACCAACTGCGACTGTGACCGCGGCCGATATTTTGATTTGCCTTACGGTTCTGTTGAAAGTGCATATCTAGATGGTCCTGCATGTCCTTCTTGCCACTCATGCTCTCTGCGAAACGAATACCGCATTGTTTGCATTGCACTAATGATCAATGATATAGAACCCTGCAATTTGCCGGCGGTGCATAGACGTGCACTGCGGATCTTGCCGGAGGTGCGCAGGCGTGTGTTGCGGAGCGGATAACAGTTGGGAGTTGTTGGTTCGGGCGGTGAAGGGGCTTCCGGAGTGACTTCGAGAGTGTCCATTGTTCTGTGTGGGCCTGTTAGCCGGACGACCGTCTCTACAGCGCGTGACAGAAGTGGCGACGGGCCGCCAAAGGGTGTGTGGAGTGCAGGGGAGTGCACTCCCAGATGGGGCCTCACTGTTAAGAAATGGGATGCCAGGTAAGCTCATAGGGCCCCTCAGCGCTCACAGGCGGCTAACAGAACTCCAGCACCCCCATGCCCATTCTCGATTGCTCAGGGCGCGTCTTTGCCGTGTGCGTAGGGCGCCTGAGCGACCCAGGTTGGGATGCCGTTCACCGAGACGCAGTCGCGTGCATCAACGCTGCCCATGGCCAATGCCACTTTCCACAAGGCTGCGCTACACACCGGCGCGGGCCCTTCCCTGCTATGGCTGCGAGGGTTTCTTACGGCGGGGGGCAGAAGGTATGCTGTTACCCCCTTCATCACGTTGCCGCTGCATACTGAGCGCGCTCACTAGCAACCAGGAAACCTGGTGCACTCCGAGGGGAACCACCGCGCGCTCACCGACCTCATCCGATGCAGCGTGATCCGCCGCATTGCTGGCTTTGCGTCAGGCAAGTGCCCCCTCCCCCCTTACGCGCGCATTGCTAAACTGTGCTCGCAGATGCCCTCAAGTTTTGGTGCCCGAAGCTGCACCGCTACTACCGGACCACCCTAGCGAGTCTTTTTTGCCATTACCCGCTCCTTCAGCGCAACTTCAAGGGCAGCGTGTTCCTATGTGCCACATTCAACTTTGGGCCCCGGACCACCTACTACCCACACACTGACTCCAACAACCTGCCGTATGGGCTTTGCGCGATCACCACGCTGGGATCCTTCAACCCTGAACTCTGGGGGCACCTCATATTGTGGGATCTGCGGCTCGCTATAGAGTTTCCTCCTGGGTCAACCATCCTCGTACCATCAGCCACAATTTGCCACTCGAACACCGCCATACAGGCAGGCGAGACTCGATACTCGTTCACGCAGTACGCTGCGGGCGGCTGTTTCACTGGGTGGAGCATGGGTTTCAGACGGAGCGCGTGTGTACGGCGGGATGGTCTCAATCGCAGGTGGAGCGAGACACGGCCAAGGGGGTGCGTTGATGGGAGGAGGGTATCAACCTCTTCTCTACATTAGATGAGCTTTGTAAATTACACAAGGGCTTCACAAAAACCGCCACCACCACCACCGCCTAATATCATATACTTGAGCCTTTCTTACTGCGACTGAACCACATGCGCCTCGGGGTCCTTGAAAACCTTGTCACGGTGAGCCGTACCGGATTTGTGCCTCGCCCGCTCATCAAAGCACCAGAAAATGGGGATTCTACAACCTGTTGCATCTTGCAAATCCAGAGTGTCCAGAAACTGGAGATTTTAAAATTCAAGAACTACAGATGTTGCCAGCTGGCCTTAATCTCGCATGCAGACACGTGGGTGCTTCGGCCTGCAGATGGAATATTTGGTACATTCAAATAATTTTCCCTCTCTTTCAAAATTTGATACAATGATATTTGTGATAGATAGATTGCATAAACCAAATTTCTGACGAGCAGAGCCGCCGGTAAGCGTAGAATTACCTATTCAAATGGGTGGCGGACGTGTTGCATCAGGAAAACTGCACCTGGCCAATTGGCGCCAATTGGTCACAATTGGTCCCAATTGGACACCTCGCCCAATTGGCAACAATCTGTCCAATTTAACATCGACGTGGTGTCACCGGTTCGATTGTCCGCCAATTGGCACTCAATTGTGGGGGTTTATGCCTGATTATGGCTTCAATTTGTTCTTGTTGGTGGCTTAAATCATTCATGTTTAGAGTAGAGCAAAATCAATATATTTGTCTAAGTGATACAAGATCTATGTATACCCCTCCATCACGATACCTCAATACATACTCATCCCTTCGACATCACCCCAATTCCACTGCCAGCTCCATCAATTAATGCTGTCTCCCTTGGGCTATCATACCTGATTTGCGTATGAATAGTAGCTATATGATCATAAATCAGTCAGTGCCAAATCTTGGCAATCAAATGAAAGCATACATACCTAACAGTGATACAAGGTGAGATGGCGAGGAACCCGGAATGGTGTACATGCTATAAAGAAGCGAATAGTGAGTAATAAGAACACAAGGCCGAATATGTGCTGGCACGGCACAACATACCTGAATTGTATAAAATGACAAAGCGGAAGGGACTATCTGGGCAAGAAGCGGGGATGGACTGGGATGTGGCAGGGAACATACCTGGTATATGCGGGATATGTGAGCATGGTGCGAAGGTGTCGCAGCGTCAGAGTCTCTGCAGCATGTGTCCTGTTAGTGTCAGTGGTAGGGAGGAGACAGCCCCACCATATATTGGGAAGGTGTAGGGTGCTCACCTGTTTGGTTGCTGTATGTGCCTCCTGCCATTGCTAGCCCTAGGGAGAAGGCAAGACAGAGGGGAAAATCGTGGAGGACAGTGTGGGGAGAAAGAAAGAAAGAAAGGTGAGTGACGGAAAAGCTCGGAACAGTGCCCTGTCAACGCGAGTCCCCGATCAGCGGAGTTTGAAATGACTTAAATGATTTTTGACTTCTGTCTCTTGCGTGGCCTCGCGGCTTCGCTAAATTCTCACGCATGATTTGAGCTAAATATGCTTGCATTCCTATTGCAACCCTTGTTCAACCTCGTTTTACTGACCCAGGACTTCAATTTGATTTGCTATGATCAATATATATTATTACTCTGCAAGTTCAAAATTTCACCAATCCCATGTGCAACAATTGCTAACCAATTGTTAACAATTGTCGCGAATTGGCGCGGCGGAGCCAATTGGCCCCAATTGGCGAAGTGTGATTTTCCTGATGTGTGGACGTATCGTGGACGGTATTGCGGACATCGTGGACCGCAACTGGCTCCAGCTTCTCATAGCCTCCCTGCCATTGCCACCTCGATTGTAGGCCTCTTCCAACTACAATGGGCACCTCCGAGGCCAAAAAGAGGGCGCAGCACAAATTTAGGAATCCTACAGACCCGCTGTACGTGCTCAGCCCTGTGTTTATAGCAATTTCACCAAGCAACATACTAATAGATACTTCTCACAGACTGAGAGAACAGAGACTAGCAAGAGACCGCAAAAGAAAAGCAAGGTGTGTATTTACATGTTCAATGGACACCTACTTATGCATAAGAAATTAGATCAAGACAATTAGCTACCACACACAAGGCGGGCCGTGCCTCCAGCAACAACATCAACCAGGCTGCGCCTTGCTCTATGCCTTGGCCTGAAAACAATGGCAAGCTGACGGATGCGCCAAGCAAGGCCGATCTTTACCGCACGTTGGTGCACATACAATCGAACTATCACGACTGGACTTATGCTGACAATTGGGGGCCTGAGACACGCTGGACGGAGGGGTTCAATGGTGATCGTGAACGGGCTGAGGCGGTGGGCCCTAGGAAACTGAAGCAGCTTCTCAGAATCCTCGATACACACTGTATTTGAGGTCGCAAGATGCTGCAGGACCTAAAGGGTGTGGGTCATATGTCAAGGGAGGTTCGGCAAGATACCGAACTGGTGAGGGACACGTTTTTACAAGTGTATGATCTCATGACCCGTATTTTGTCGGAGGTCAAGTTTGTGGAGGTCAAGCTGGATGAGTTTTACAGTGCTTTGCATATTTACGTGGACAACCAAATTTCTCGCGCGCGCATGTGGCATGGAATTTGTGACCACATGTCATGCCAGATCATCTTATCTTCTTACTTTCATCGTGCTCGCAATATGATTCGCGCCATAGTGGAACAAATCAAAGAGAAAATCATCTTAGACTACTTTCAGGAGCAAATGACTGTACGGCAGATTGCTGCCAAGCAGCGGGTATCCAAAAGCCTAGTGTCAAAGGTTTTGCAGCTGTATGGGACATATGGGACAGACAGGCAGCCCTTGATGAGGGAGACATAAACTACATCCAGTCTATACTCGAAGCCAATCCTGGCCTATACCTTGATGAAATACAGGCAAAATTGGAGTCTGTGCGTGAGGTTGAGGTGTCCGTAGCATTGGCTGTAGATTGGTGCCCGTTGTCACTGGTCACAATTCCACACCACACCCTTGCGCGAGAAATTTCGTTGTCCACGTAAATATGCAAACTGCTGTATCTTTCTATGTTACTGTGAATATATCAATGACTTCACTTTCTCCTGGCCACAAGAGATCAAAAAAAAATGCATTTGTGAGCCATGGACCACAGGCATATTAGGGCAAGAGCTAGTCCCAGAAATACAATACTGCAGTGCTACAGCTTTGAACAGTTTGATAGATAAGAGAATCGGAGCTCTTGAGAGCATGTTTAAAGCGGATTTACAGCCACAACAACCTTAAATGTAGCATATCTGTATACTGACCCCAGCCCCTGCCCTGCGTTGATTGCTAGAGGAATTATGCCCACTGCGCCATCCACACCAGCCACTGGTTTCTCCATCAGTGCAATGGAGCTATACCGCACTGCGCACTTCCGGTGCCCTCAGCTTTCGCACCAGGCCTTTGTGAGGACAATGTCTGATCTCCATGGGGTACGTCACTCATTTTATCCATCTGTCATTACTAATACTAGCTATAGGAAGCCTGGGGAAAGTGGCAAATCTGACAATTCAGCTTTGCCTATGATTTATACCTCGCCATTTGTGCTGGCATTGAGGCGCGCGTCAATAGGGCCCTGGGCCGCGACCATCCTGACTGGAATCTGTGCCATGTCAGCCCACCTTGCATGTACCGACTACGGGGAGAGGAGCGGCTCACTTTCTCAATGCTATGGACTATGGACGGTAACGACTCACTCAAAAGATTTGAGAGGCGCCATGCTGCAGAGGAGGAGGGGCTTAGGTTAGGTCTTTTGCGTGAACGCATTGACACAAGGGTGGTGCCATCTGGGAGCATGTACTGTATCTCACTTGTGAGCAGGTCGATGAATGGGCTACCCGACCAGGGTCAAACGAACGAGATGTGGGTCTTTCTTTGTTATACGCAGCTCGCAGCTGATTTTCTAAAACTACGTCACTAGTCAGAGGAAGATGCTGAAGTAGTGTGCCGAGAAAGGTGGGCAAACATGAAGCCGGAAGCCACCGCGCGTTGTGGGCTTGGTTTAGTGATTTAAACCTTAGGGTATCGGGTCAGTCGTTAGACCGGAATCACCTAATCGGTTCGGGGGTTTATAGTGTGCAAATCAGGAGTTGTTACTAACCAGAATAGGCTAGTATAGTAAGACTAGTTGCTTGACTAAAGTCTACTAAAAGAAAAACAAATGAAATCAAAAAAACAAATATTCAGAGC